>JAKOGI010001529.1:177500-207500 GCA_029747015.1 Carnegiea gigantea
GTGATTAGGGTTAGTGAATAGGGTTTCCTTCTTCCTTTCTTCCTTAAACTTCTTCTCCCTCAAGACTTCTAACTCTTCTCCAACTCTTGAAACTCTAGTCCAATTAAATAATTATGAAAATAATATTTTTCATAAATTATTAATTTTGAACCGTCTTTATAGCCAAGCGTGTAAAACTCGAGTTTCGACGTCCTCTCTTCTCCTCTTTATTTTATTAATGCTAAACCTAAAAAATATATAAAATAAGGTAAATTACACAAAATAATATACATAATATAATTGAAATAATTATTAAAGCAATGCATGATTTTTGGCTTAACAAATCCCCCACACTTAGACTTTGGACGTCCTTGTGCAAAGAAATCTTAAGCTCGACCTAAAAACTTACCCTCTTCCTTTCTTATAAAGTCGTGCATAACTATGATATTCATACCAGGTCTTGGCTTGCTTTAAAAACAGTTTTATTGAAAATTAATTAGTTTTTCCTCTAACAAGTGAATAACCACTAGACATCCAACAACCATCAAAGAGTTTATTCATCAACCTCACAACATCTATTTAATGAAGTAACAAGAACAATGATCATCTATCTCTTTTAAGTATGCATACATCAATTAAGAGGTCTAAAAAAGTTATGATAGAAAAATTGAGGTACGATATGGCTAAAGAGACAATTGAACTAGATAGAATAACTCATTGAATTGATTCTAAACTTGTCTTGTATTTATTTTTTTTCTTCTTCTTCTTCTTTTTTGTTTTCTCAAACTCCACTTTCGCATATATTTGAGGCCCATATAGAGACTTAGAAATTAAACACTCCTTGTCTCATACTTACCCGAATAGAGGTGCTGGAGCAAATATTTTATATTCATCATTACTTTTATTTATTTTATTGACTCACTAGTATGGGAAGCAAGCTTTCCAGTGGTAGTATTGCCTCAAAGGGTAGCACCCAGTAGCGCATGCCTCAAAGGGGTACTTGTCATTCCCGACTTTGACTTTTTTGAGTTATTCTACTAGTTCAATAGTCTAGGAAATGGGCTAGGTCATTTTATTACCTTCGAAGCGGATACATGACCGAATAAGATGAACAATCATGACAGTTACTCATTAAAGAGATATATGAGGATCAACTCAAACTTCTCTGAATGGCAACTAGTATGTTCAGAAGTCTTCACTCATAGAAGAATAAACTAAAAATAGCTAAAAAAAAATTTTAAGCAAGCAAGCCTAGCATAAACTCATATCAAATGCATTATTTTTGAGAAAAAAAATTTCTTTTGTTCTTTGTATTTTTTTTTTTCAAGAATAAATACTGCAGGAATCATCTTTGTGTTTTTTTTTTAAGAATAAATACTGTAGGAATCAAACGCTGGATGCACCCCCCATACTTAATTCGTGCATTGTTCCTAATGCATGCAAAAAGATAGAAATAATGAAAATAAAAGAAAAATTAAATGGGTACTTCCCTAAAAACGTTGGGTTGCCTCCCAACCAGCGCCTTTGTTTACCGTCGTTGGCTCAACGTCATGAAGCTCCTGGATCCTCTAGTTGGATCTCTTCCAATAAATCAGCCTTAATCTGGTAGGGCACTTTTTTAAACTCACCATGGTCAAGACTCTTAGTAAGTATAGTCAAAAATTCATCTTCATTAGATAAGTCATAAATGTCTTGGGGCAACTCAGCAATAACATCGAGTGCATACATATAATTCACATCAGCAGGGAATCTGATGGCATTAAAAATATTAAATTTAATCACTTTACCATCGAATTCCATAGTTAATGTTTCTTCATGCACATCAATTTTAGTTCTAGCTGTTTTTAAAAATGGCCTACCAAGCAAAATGGAAATATCATGATATGCATCACCCATGTTCCTCACAAAAAAATCAGCAGGAAATACAAGTTCATTCACTTGGACTAAGACATCCTCTAACACTCCATCTGGGTAAATACTACTTCTATCAGCTAACTGAAGTACTACACCAGTTTTCTTTAACTCTCCTAAGTTCAGTTTGTCATAAATTGACCTAGGCATAACATTAATGGAAGCACCCAAATCAAGTATAGCCTTATCAAAGTAAATACTTTCTATCTTACAAGGAACAGAAAACACACCTGGATCTTTGCACTTAGGGGGAATTTTCCTTTGAAAAATTGTAGACACATTTTCCCCCACACTTACCTTTTCATTCCCTACTAACTTTCTTTTAGTGGTATATAATTCGTTCAAGTACTTAGCATAACGAGGCACCTGTTTAATAGCATCAAGGAGAGGTATGTTGATTTCTACCTTCTTTAATGTCTCTAAGATCTCTTAGTTACTCTCATTCACCTTAGAAGTAGGGCTTCGAAATCTACTAGGAAAGGGTGGAATTGGCTTGTAAGGTTCTCTTTTCTTCTCTCCTATTTCCCTAGTAGTTTGATTAGAATCTATATTTAACTCTGGTTCACCTTCTTTGACCTCTAACTCAAGCTCAACCTCTCTACTCTTCCTAGGCTCTTGTAACTCTTTCCCACTCCTAAGTGTTATGGCACTAACATTCTCCTTAGGGTTAGGGTAAGGCTGAGATGGTAACCTATTTGCATTTGAGCCTGCAAGTTGCTAATTATGATATCAGTTGCAGTTTGTTTCTCTTGAACCTGCTTAAGAGTTGTCTCCAAAATTTGGAACCTATCATCCATCTTCTTAAGGACTTGCTCTAGTAGAAAGTTGGTCCTATCTTAATTAGAAGGTTGACGAGACATTTGGTCAAAACTAGGTGGATTGGTTTGAGGGCCATACCTAAGGTTAGGGTGATCTCTCCATCCTTCATTATAGGTGTTAGAATAGGGATCATACCTCCTTTGACCTTGATTAGAATAGACAGCATTAATATTACCTTCTTGAAGTGTAGGACATGTATCGGTAGGATGCCCCTCTAGACAACAAATGCCACATATGACTGCTTTTTGAACTCTCCCAGTAATAATTTTATTTAACATAGCAGTAATGTGAGATAACTGACTCTCTACAGATGAGTTAGAACCAATCTCATTGGCCCTTTTAATTTATGACTCCCTAGCACCAAACTGCTGAGTATTTTGGGCCATTACATTGAATAAATTTCTAGCAACTGCTGGAGTTTTATTAACTAGAGCCCCCCCACTAGCAGCATCAACCATGTTACAATTTATAGGAAGCAAACCCTCATAAAAATATTGAATCAACAACTGTTCAGTTATTTGATGTTGGGGACAACTAGCATACAGTTTATTAAATCTTTCCCAGTACTCACAAAAAGTTTCCCCATTCATTTGTTTGATTCCACATATATCCTTCCTAATAGATCCAATTTGGGATGCTGAAAAAAATTTCTTTAAAAATAATTTATGCAATGCAGTCCATATAGAGAAAGATCCAGTAGGCATGTAATACAACCAATCTTTAGTATTACCAAGCAAAGAAAAAGGAAAATCTCTCAACTTAATTTGGTCTTCAGGAATTCCCTCAGGCACCATAGCAGAGCAAGTAATAAGGAATTCGCTAATATGATGGTATGAGTCCTCTCCAACTAATCCATGAAACTTAGGTAATAGGTTGATGAATGCAGAGTTCAGTTTCAGGGGTTTATCTAATACAGCATAGGTAATGGACATAGGTTGGGTTTCTAGGTTAGGGGTAGCAAGTTCTCGAAGAGTAGACATTCTTACCTCTTTAACCCAAAAACTTACTGGGTTAGGCTGATTCTCTTTGTTTTTAGCTTTTAATGTTTGCTCCTTGTCCTCTTCAATTTCCTTACCACTCCTTAATCTCATACATTATGGGAAATCTACAAATAAATGAAAATACTAGAGTTAAAACAAAGCAATAAAAGTAGTAAAATTAAATAGAAGTAAACTAGCAATTTAATTTTCTTTCCCCAGCAACGGCACCAAAATTTATAAAGCTTATCGTGGAGTTACAAATTTAACTACTATTTCAATTTCTAAATAATATTTATAGCATAGGAAAGTAGGGATCGATCCACGAGGAAAGATTATGTCAAAAAGCTAATTTCATCCTAAATAACTTTACTAGTCTAATTGATTATCTCTTCTCTTTGTAATTCTAAAATAAATCAAATTTAATAAATAAAAATCTGAAAAAAAACTTAATATTACTCCTAAATATTCTAGATTTAATGCTAGAAATAAAACAGTAAATAGCTATCCTAAATAAACTAGAAAAATAAAAACAGAATAATAACGCAATCTTCTACTAAAAATGAAAACAGAAAATAATAAACAGAAAAATTAATATTAAAAATTACAAACAGTGACCTAAACTAATATTGTTCAAGTTTATAAGCTTGTAACTCCAGAATTATATCTAATTAACTTTAGAAAAATTAAAACAGAAAATTACTACAGAAAAATAAAGCAGAAAATTAAATCTGAAATTAGAAAAGAATTAAACTACACTAATATAAATACGAAATTAATTAAAAAAATTACAGAAATTTAAGGATATAATTTTCTGGGTTCAATAGTACCTAAAAAACGTGAAATAAATATTAAAAACGCAATATTCAGTTTTATTAAAATAAAAACCTGCACATATCCAATTCTCGAAATAATTCTGAAAAATTATCAAATAATTTCCAAAAATTTCAAAATTAAATAGAGGCATATTAGGACACTATATAAACCCTAGGATGGATTAAAACTTAAAAAAAATGAAAGAAACTAATTTTAGCCTAATTTCTAACAAACCGGTAATTAAACGGCAAAACAGAATATAAATCAAATCTGAAAATTGTAACCACTCTAAAAATCAAAATATACCTAATCTAAAATTACCAAGACACTCCTAAAAGACTATTCTTTTGGGGGGGGATAAACGGTATTTATATCAAAGCTAATAATTGAAGAATAAAAATTGGCAAACTAAGCAAATTAACTAAAAGCGACAAATAATTATCAAAGATATCAAATTTATGAAAAATGCTTAGCATAATCTATATCCACCCTCCAAACTAATATTTATCATTAACACACAAGTCAATTTCATCCATAAGTTAAACTGTGGAAGACACCCACCAGCGGATCTTCCCCGTTTTTCCTTATATTATAGTTTAATTAGGTCCAGCCCTAATATAAACCCTACTAATTTGATAACCTTTACACCAGCGTAAGAATTTAATCAAACTAGAGTATTACGTATTAGAAAAACATCATCTAATGCTGTGTAACTAATTTACCAGCAAATCAATTTAACAAAGATCCATAACAATTACTTAATTAAAAGAGATGGGTTTGAGTGATCAATGATTAATTAGGGTGATACTAATGCTTAAAAGACGATAATTTTTACGTATTAAAGCCTCTTAAACTATCATATGAATTTGTATTAAACTAACTAGCATGCATTCTAATTAATATAACACGAATATCATGAACGGTAAATACTAATCACTATAGAATCATGAATATAAATCAACTAGATAATAAAGCATGAAACTTGCTTCAAAATAATTAATTTAGCATGGTTTCAAATAGATTATACTAAGCACAAAAAAATTAACTCACTCATATTAAAAATAAAATCACAAAATTCACCCAAATAATTCATGTTTAACAATAACCTAAACAACACAAAAATAGAAATAAAGCTAAACTACTTGAAGATGATGAGAAGTGAAGGGGATGGCATGACGGAGTTGAGCGTGGGGTGTAGCCGTGGCTATGAACAAAGATGGTGGTGATGGTGATTATGATATGATGAAGGGGAAGAAGTTGGTCGTGTGCTATGGAGGAGATTGAAGGCTATTGAGGGCTGCCGTGAGATGATGGGTTTGAAGGAGGGTACCGTGGCTTATGACGAGATGGTGATTAAATGCAGCCGTGGCTATGAATGAAGATGGTGGTGATGATGATTATGATATGATGAAGGGGAAGAAGTTGGCCATGTGCTATGGAGGAGATTGAAGGCTATCGAGGGTTGCCGTGAGATGATGGGTGTGAAGGAGGGTACCGTGGCTTATGATGAGATGGTGATTAAATGTGCTGGTGGCTTATGGTGATCGTGAGGAAGGCTGCTGGAATTGAAGATGATGTATGATGAGGGTTAATGGTGAGACGAGGGCGTATGGTGGTGCGGAGAATAGGTAGGCAGCCGTGGATTGGTATATATTATAGGATGATGATGGGGTTTATGATTTATAGTGAGGGTGATTAGGGTTAGTGAATAGGGTTTCCTTCTTCCTTTCTTCTTTAGACTTCTTCTCCCTCAAGACTTCTATCTCTTCTCCAACTCTTGAAACCCTAGCCCAATTAAATAATTATGGAAATAATATTTTCCATAAATTATTAATTTTGGACCGTCTTTATAGCCAAGCGTGTAAAACTCGAGTTTCGACTTCTTCTCTTCTCCTCTTTATTTTATTAATGCTAAACCTGAAAAATATATAAAATAAGGTAAATTAGACGAAATAATATATATAATATAATCGAAATAGTTATTAAAGCAATGCATGATTTTTGGCTTAACAGATGTAAAGGTTGTAAAAGGTGGTTTTTGGATGTGTTGAGGTGGGATTCAAGTTTTTAGCAGCTTGTTTTCTCCCTCTAGCTTGATCTTTATAAACACTCCGCTCTCAATTAATGAAAACATAGAAATTCTGAGCCTTTTATTTAGTTCTTGTAATTTCATTGCTACTCTTATTTGTTAGTGCAGAAGCTCCTTTATTTCTCGTCAATATATCCAAACACTATCTTTTTAAGCAACTAAAAACCATTCCTAAATATGGGTTTCGATGACTTAGGGGTTGTGGGGAGATTTTGGTATCAATCCCAACGGATTTGAGTCCTAAATCTACCTCTCAATAATCAATCATCTTTCCTCTCCATTTGCCTTCTTCCATCTTCATTATCAATACTAAAATATTAGGTTGGTTACTTTCAAGTTTGAAGAATCAATGCTAGAGGATCAAATTGGGACTTGATTACAGTTGTTGTTGATTGAACGTAGATAAGAAGTTCATTTGGCCATATAAATTTCGTCATCAATAAAGGTTGAATATTAGGTAGTTTTCTCTTTCCTCATTTTTATTGTTTTTACTTAGGATTGGTGGTAATTTAGGCTAGATCTTCTTTTAAAGGATATCTCTTTGAGCATTGTTGATATTGTATTGGTGGCCATGTCGAGTCACGATCACCCCATTTCTATGTGTTATTTGATTGTACTTAGTTAGTTGCTAGCTAGGTTAGTTTGATTTTGTTTATTATTACTTTGCTTTGAAACCCTATTTGTAAAGAAAGTAGATTAAATTTGCATTGAGAGTAGCTTAGTGTAGTTAACTAAATCGAAACTCCATTTCAATGAAGACCATCTTAGCCAAATCAACAGCATCCCTGAGGATGACTTTTCACCCTTCCTCACCCCTAAAAATTATACCAACAAATTAGCACCATTGCTGGGGATAATGTCATTAGAATCGCATTTGATTTAGTCTTGATTGTTGCACATAGTTTAGTTTCGGTCATTAGAAAAACAATCCAAAAAAATTACCCAAAAAAATGAGCATGAATGAGTGCTTCGATGAGGTCGCCTAATTGTGGGAGACTTGTTCGTGTTGAAATTGCATCACCTGCATCTAGGCAACCCAACCCATAGAACTCAACTTGGAAGAAATGGTAGAGGAATAAGCTCAAGGACCTCCCCCTCCGGTCCAAAAGAGCTTGAATCAAATATTTTATCCCCCTAGGTCCACTAATCCAATTATGTTTTCAAGTCTCGAAACTTGACGAGGATGTCCTATTTACCTTTAGTCCCTAATACATGAGTATGCTTCCTAATTTACCGGAGATGGTGATGTTTACCTATTTCTATGTGAGTTTGAGAAAGTATGCTCGATAGTGCAATTCCCTAATATGCCTCAGCACATTATTAGGGTGCATTTTATTCCTTTTGCCTTGAAAGATTTGGCAAAAAAGCGGATGAATAGCGTGCCGACAAATGCTGCTTCCATGTGGGATGGGTTTGTGAGGGTTTTCTTAAGAAAATATTTCCTGAATGGTAAAATTGTGAAGCTAAGGAATGAAATTAATCACTTTATCCAACTTGAGAAAGAGTCCTTTTGGATGTATTTTGAAATATTTTTACAGTCTTGCATGTCTTCATCATGGTCTAGAACGTTGGCATTTGTACCAACTAATCTATGAGGGTTTTGACCAAGCCATAAGGACAATGGTGGAGTCTATGTGCCAAGTGGGCTTTTTGAACAAAGTGAGATTGAGGTATGGGATTTCGTAGACAAGTTAGTGTGAAAGGCCTTGAAATGGGAAACCTCTAGGGATGAGAGTTTAGGTGCAAGAATCAATAGCCACAAAAGAGGGATCCATGTGGTGGCGGATGCCATATATATTGACACTCGATTTGCTACCCTAAAAAACATATTAAATGGTTTTGTGTTGCCCCAAGCATCAACCAATTTTCCCCTCCCCAAATGGTTTCATGTTCTTACTGTCACTCCACCAACTATTCCCTCAGTGCATGCCCCATATTTGCTCAACAATTAGCTATAAGTCAAGAGCAAGGTTAAGTGAATGCGGCCTTCTAAAGGCCAAAATTTGATCCTGTTCTGCTACTTACAATTCAAGGTGGGCTAAGCAGCTCAATTTCTTATGGAATGGGCCTAATGGTTTTATGCCCAATGCCCAAGGTGTTCCTCATGTTCTCCATACCAAGGGTCATATGTCTAAAGAGCATACAATACTCCAAGGGGTCCTCCTCCTCCTTAACTAAATTTGCCTCAATCATTTCCCCCCATTGGTTATAATAATTTTGATAAAGTGAACAAGAAATCAATGATATGAAGAGGACGAATGGAGAACTTAAGGAATTGAATGAGAGAATGATGAAGATAATGAATGAACAATTTGCATAATTAGCCATGTCTAATAGGGAAAAAGGGGTTTTTCCTAATCAATCAGAGCTAAGAGGGGGATTATCCACTTCCTTTGACCTTAATGATATTTGAAAAGTGAATGTCGTAATTTCTCTATGGTTGGGTAAAAACGTTAACACCCATATGGGTGAGCAAAATGAGAATGAGTCCCCTTTCCTATCTTCTTCTCCACCTCTCCTTAAAGTTATAATCTGTTTCCTTTCCCGATTGATTCTATTCCTTCGAAGGTGGTGGATGACCCTAAAGAGATGAGTTAATCATGATTCTACCCCCTCTTAGGGATACTTCTATCCTTTCTCCTTGTACTTCTAAGCTCCTTCCTCCTTTCCCTGTACTTCTAAGTCAAAATCAACAAATGACCCCTTTGCCCATTTTCTTAAAGACTTGTGCACCACTAAGATAGCCATCAATGTTCCCAAAAGTGCATTCTTGGCCTCTAATGTAAGGTCGATTATTTCAAACCAAGTACCACTTAAGTGTAAGGAAGGAGGTGCCCCACAATCTTAGTTGTGATTGGTAATCACAACATTCACTAGGCCCTTCTCGACTTAGGTGCTAGTGTTAACCTTCTACCATTTAAGATGTATGAAAGGTTAGGCTTAGAGGAGCTCAAACCTACAAAGATGGTCCTTCAATTGGTCGACTGTCCGACTAGGCTCCCTAGAGGGATGGTTGAGGATGTGTTAATCAAAGTAGGAGAATTCATATTTCTTACTGACTTTGTTATGTTAAAGATTGAGGTTTACCAATCATCCTTGGTTGACCATTTCTTACTACTTCTAATGCCCTCATTAATTGTAGGGATGAGAAAATAATGTTAACATTTGAAAATATGACAATGGAATTGAATGTGTTTCACCTCTAAAAGCAACCCATGGGTTTGATGATGTTGAGCACCCTACCCTTAATTGGGTGGGTGGCGTTTCTTTGGGGGAAGTAGAGCTTGACCATGATGAGAAGTTAATATCATGTGTGTATGAGTCTTTTAGAATGGAGTATATGATGAATGTCATATTTGATTAGGATTTCATGAGTGATTGGGTGTCATTTTAGGGCATTAGTGTGCTTAGTTGTATGATTTATGCTCTTATTTCTACTATTACACTTGGTTTCTCTTTGACTTTGTGAGCCAAGTTAGGTGAGTAGAATGATGATTCTAAGGCCTATAGTCAAATAAGGTAGCAAAAGAGGCCTAAAGACACCCAACATAGACAAACAGTGGCCAGAAACATGGTCTAAGAGGCTCCAGGAAGAAGCAGCAGAAGGACTAAGGAAGAACGACCAAGGCAGTGGCCACCGTGGTCTATCCATGGTGGTGCCCATGGTCTGTGGTGAGCTCTATCTCCCTGAGTTGGCTTGATTTCTTTACGGCTATTCATTTTCCAAGCAATGGTAACGTTTGATAGCTTTTGTTGCCACAATGAAAGCCTACTTCCAGCCTCATTTTCCAGGAATTCTATCCACTTTGAGATTGCTCCATTAAGTTAGGATTTAGATTTAGTTTAGAGAGAGTTAAGAGAAAGTAGAAGAGGGAGATGTATGAGAAGGTGGGATTAGGTTTGTTATTGATGCATTCAAGCACGCGTTTGGGCTGAGCAATTCCTGCCCTTCTCTTCTCTTTTTTCTATTAGATTTATTTTCTTTTTGAATTGATAGATTATATTATGTAATTTATGTTAATTTGTAGTTTAAAATCTTGGGATTGATGTTGAACTTGCGATTATCTGTGTTCTTGAATTGTTTGTTTGGTGCATTTTTAAATTGTTAAAAGACTTTTCATCAAGTCTAGAGTTTGAATTGCTCGTAAGAAGTTTGATCGCCTTCTTACTTGTATTAGATATTGAGTGAAGTATTGAAAGGTGAAATCTGATGTCAGAATCACCAGATTTAACTTGATTGAGTGATGTTTTGAGAGAGAATTACCGATCGAGATACCTAAAATGATAATTGTGTCCTAATGAACCTAAACTAATCGAGAATCCATGAGAATTGATGATTGATTTTATTTGGTTATTTCGCTCTGGCTTGAAAGGGGGTTGTGATACCTCGATTATTGATTTTAAAATTTCTTAATTAAAGAAAAAGTACTTGATCTATTCTTGAACTGGGTAATTGCTTGGTTATGTTAATTCTTTGAATATTTGTCCAATAAATTTAGATAGTTATTTAGTATAATTTCAATCTTATTTTAATTTACTTAGCCTATTTGGAGGGAACATAGCCTAATAGCTTGACCTACTCCCTATGGGATCGACCTTGATTTGCTACAACACCATCGTGCACTTGTGGCCCTGTCAGTTGAACCCAAATTTGATGCACTTGTATTTGAGGAACAATGTAATGACTTATTATACGCATCAATTCTGGCATCCCTCCATCTCATGATGCACCTCCTAGTGTGCCCTCACCATCCTCTCTTGAGTTGAAGCCCCTTTTCTAATGCACTTAAATATGCATTCTTGGGTCCGGATGAAACTTTTCCTGTGATAATTGGCAATAATTTGAATTCAGACCAAGAGGTTCAAGTAATGGACTTGATTAGGGAAAACCAAGAGGCTCTATGGTGGGCCTTAGGAGACAATAGAGGCATTAGTCTTACCATAGTGCAACATATAATCCACCTTGAGGATAATTCAAGCGCTACCGGGATAAACAAAGAAGGTTGACTCCACCATTCAAGAGGTGGTAAAGAAAGAAATCCTAAAGTAGTTGGATCACGAAATTATCTGCTCCATCTCACATAGTGAGTGGGTGAGCCCTATCCAAGTTGTTCTTAAAAAGACCAATATCATTGTGAATAAGAATGACAATGAGCTCATTCCCATAATAATCTAATTCAGGTGATGGGTAAGTATTGATTATAGAAAGTTGAACTCCACCACTATAAAGGATCGCTTCCCTTTACCCTTTGTGGACTAAATACTCGAGAGCTTAGATGGGCGGGCTTTCTATTGTTCTCTTGATGGGTACTCTGGCTATAGCCAATTATTTATTGCGCTGAAGATCAAGAGAAGACCACATTCACATGCCCTTCTGGCACTTACGTCATTGGGAAGATGCCTTTTGGTCTTTGCAGTGCTCTAACTACTTTTCAAAGGTGTATGATCTCAATACTTTCCGATTTAGTCAAGCAATGCCATAAGATTTTCATGGATAGTTTCTTTATATATGGAGACTCTGTCAAGGATTGCTTGACTACGTTGGGAAAAGTTCTAAGAAGGTACTGGGACAAGTATTTGACCCTAAATTAGAAGAAGTGCCATTTTATGGTCAAGAGGGGAATAGTCTTGGGCCATATTATCTCAAGTGAGAGGATAGAGGTAGTTAAGGCTAAAGTGGATTTGATTGCAAACATTCCCCTCACCACTTATGTGAAGGAGACAAGATCTTTTTTTTTTTTTTTTTCCAATATGCTAGTTTCTAATAGGGATTTATCAAGGACTTTATTAAGGTTGCTAAGCCGTTGTCCTCACCCCTAGCCAAGGATGCACCATTCCACTTTTCCAAGGAATGTGAATTGACATGTATGAAGCTTAAGAAAGCATTGACTATGGCTTCCATCTTACATCCTCCTATTTGGGAAAAGTCATTTGAACTTATGTGTGATGCATCGGACTGTGTGGTTGGGGTAGTTTTAAGACAAGGGATTGATAAGAAACCCCATAGTAATTTACTATGCGAGTTATACCTTGAATGAGGCGGAGCAAGTGAATTACAATGTGACTGAAAAGGCGTTTCCAGTGGTGGTTTTTGGATTCAAAAAGTTTAGGCCCTATCTCATAGGATCTCATATCATTTTTTTACTGACCTTACTGCCTTGCAACACCCTGTTGAAAAGAAAGATGCAAAGCCTATGCCAATTAGATCGATTATGCTACTCCAAGAATTCGACTATGAGATTAAGGTAGGAAGGGTTCTAAAAGCCTGGTAGCAGACCATCTCTCTAAGATTGTGACTAGCGATACATCTGAGTCCCCTATTTGTGACTACTCCTTAATAAACAACTATTTAGGGCTCATGTGGAGCCATGGTTTGCTGATATAGTGAACTACTTGGTGATCGTGGAAATGTATAAGGGTTGGAGCAAAGGTGATAAGGCACATTTTCTTTTGGTGGATAGGTTTTTTCATTTAGGATGATACCTACTTGTTTAAATACTATCAAGCCCAAGTTCATTAGAAGATGCATGCTCGATGATCAAATTCATAGTGTCCTCTGTTTTTATTATGACCAATCTTATGGGAGGCATTTTAGTGGGAGAAAGAACACAGCAAAAATTCTCCAAAGCAGATTTTATTGGCTTACCCCATTTAGAAATGCCCATAATTATTGCAAAAGGTGCTTGCGCTGCCAATAATTGTACAAGATAGGTATAACAAACATGATGCCACTCCTTCCCATTGTCTTTGTTGACATATTTGATGTGTAAGGAATAGATTTCATAGGACTGTTCCTAAATTTATTTGGGAATGAGTACATTCTTTTATGCGTGGATTACATGTCTAAGTGTGTTGAAACAATCCCTACAAGGACAAACGAGCCTAGGGTGATCATAAATTTCTTAAGGGAGAATGCTTTTGCTTGATATGGGATGCCTCACATAATCATAAGTGATCAAGGGACCGATTTCAATAATAGGTCCTTTGATGCACTACTGAAAAGGTATTCCATCATTCACCACTTCATAACCCCTTGCCATCCTCAAACGAACGCTCATGCAGAGGTGTCCTATAGAGAAATTAAAAAAAAAATCCTGGAAAAGACCATAAACAAGATTAAGAAGGATTGGGCGGAAAAGTTGATAGATCCGTTGTGGCCTTATCGCACGGCTTTTAAGACCACCTTAGGCATGGTGCCTTATAGGGTGGTCTATAGGCAACCGTGTCATTTACCCGCTGAGCTCGAGGATCGAGCTTGGTAGGTAATTGGGGCCCTCAACTTTGATTTAAATGCCACCAGTGAGGAAAAAAAATTGAGCTTAAAGAGATTAGGAGAGAGGCTTATGACAACAGTAAGTTAAGCAAAGAGAGCTAAGGTCTTTCATGTTAAGCATATCAATAAAAAGAAATTCTCCCCCAGGCAAAAAGTCCTTTTGTATGATTCGAAACTTCATCTATTCCTGGGAAAACTTAGGTTTAGGTGGACTAGTCCTTACATTGTGGTGAAAGTGTTCCCCTCATAGGGAAATTGAAATCAAGGACCCCACCAAAGGCCATAAACTCAAAGTTAATAAGCATAGATTGAAGCACTTATTAGAGATACCAAGCGAGAAGGATATGGAGTGTCTTCTCCTCCATGAACCTTCTTCATTAAGTAGTAATGGTCTCAACTCCTTGTATATTTGTAGATAGTCTATACGGTTTATCATTATAGTGCTTACAAATATCGTCCTCAGAGATGGAATATGAAATCAAATTGTAAAATAGACTAAACTATGGTTCAATTAGGACTAAGGTAAGATGTCAAACAAACTTCTAACTTTGAATAATACCTACGAAGCTCATGCCACACAACTGATTCTGTTGTTAGATTAAGAACTAGACCTTTTGAAATCAGCACTAAGCACTAATACCACCTAACTAAAATGTAATTACTAATCAACCTAAATGCAGGCACTGCACTCTGTAGATTAACTTAAAATTGAGCATCCCGAAAATGAACTAAAAAAAAATGAACTAAAAAAAAATGAACACATGGTAACACTTTAATGTAGTCTCAATTGAGAATGAAAGGCACTCATAACTCAGATCTAGGGTTTCACTGTAGCAAGCAAAGGTGAAACATGAAGAGAAGAAAATCGAGAATCCGAACAATAGAACCTGCACAATGCTTCAACGAGCAACACCAACAGTCATCCTTTTGCTCTGTAATTGAGAATTAAAAACAGAATTCAAAAATAGTAGCCCACTCAAATTCAATATTTGCGACTCAAATACATCAACTTTATGAAACTAAAAAAATGAAAAACAAGAATGAATACGAAAACAAAAGAGTTGAAACTGAAACTACAATTTCTACTCAAGGTTGAAACCCATAATTCGAATGAAATTAAAGCTACCCTAATCTGCTACTTCCTACTTGCTCTATTCTTAAACCCCCATCCATTTTTGTAGCTTTCAAAGTCGTCGTTCTCCAGACTGTTCATTACCTTCCCCTTTACTGTTTGAAACCGCTAAATTAATAATGATGATGGAAGATAATGGAAGATGGGATTAATGTGATGAATGATGAAGGAAGATGAAGGGGCACAACCCTGTTATTTTCCCTTTAGGTTCTCTATTTTTGGGTTTTTATGGGTTAAGAAACGAGGAAGAAGAAGGAAGGCATGGGCGGCTGGACTGGCACATGCCTCATGCGTGATCTTTAATGGGAAAAAAAAGAGAGATGTAAGTTGAGGTGGAATGGGACGTCTGTTGGCCGGCCCAGGAAGAACAAGAAAAGGCGGTCTGACTGGTGAGGAAAGGAGGCCAGGTGAGGACGCCTGGTGCTGGGCCAGGCCTAACGGGGGAAAAGGAAGGCGAGTCTAGGAAGGAGAGAGAGGCTTTGGGCTGCAGAACACAAATAACACAGGCCCGTGTGGAGTTAGCACAGGAGGGAGGAGGCAGAATGGGCCCGTAACTGGGCCACCACTCTAGCTAAGTCGTGGTTTTGGCTTAGGTTTGTCTTCCTCTTCTATTTCCCTTCTTCTTCTCTTGATCCAACCCTTGTTTAATTGAGCAAGTTATTTTATTTTTTCTCTAAATCTTCCAATTCTTACAAAATAAACAAAAACATATTAAAATTCTAATTTAATAATTTATTTCGAGCAACTGTTAGACAATAAAAGGGCATAAAATATCATAACTTTAGGTTTAACACATGTGTAGTTTATATGTGTTGAAAGATTGAAAAAAAGTTATAAAAGGAGAGAAAATGAGGAGAAACAAAGACAACAATTGGAAAAAGAGTGAAGAAAAGAAAACAAAAAAGAAGAGGAAAACGTGGGAAGAAAAGAGAGTGAATGAAGAAATAAGAAGAGTTCAAAAACAAGCGAGAGGTAAGAAAAGAGAGGAAAAATTCGAGGAAAAGAATTGAGTGGATGTACATTTTTTTTGGGCAAACATTTGGCATTGGGAGCCATTGCCAACGGGCACCCTTGTGCCACTTAAGGAGCAAAAGAAAAGCCCTTACAAAGATTTGGCATAGTGGCACTATGGCACGTAATATGGTCGTGCCCTAATGTGGATTCCAACATGTTGACAAGAGATTTGGCATGGGGGTCATGTGCCGTGAGACATGATTATGCCATCTTTGGCAGCCATAAAACCCAAGAAATCTCCCATTTTCCTTCATTTCTCATTCTTCTTCATCCATTCTTTCTCTCTCTACATGCTTCCTCTCTCACTCTTCTTCACTTGCCTTCTTACTCTACACTCAAACCCTCCTAAAATCTTTCATTTTTCTCAAAAATCTCCGAAATTCCACTCATAATCCTTCATTTCCACCAAAATCTTCCTTAATTTCATCCTCTTTCTCTTCCCTAACCACTCATGCTGTCTCTCTAAAACTATAAACTCTATTATTGAGATAGAAGGTAGTAGAGAAAGAAAGAGTGCCCCTTGACTCCATATCTACACTTAAAAGGACCATTAGAAGCAAAGAAAGCTTAGCTTGTACACAAATCTCAACAATGGATAAGAAGAAAGTTGGTTAGTTCTCCTAAGCTCCATCTCTACCCAAGAAGTATTCAAGGGAAGCCTCCTCCTCTAATGCACCTTGAAGGACCAAAGATACAAAGGATGCATACCCTTTATTTCTTCCTCCTAGTACTAGAGGTTTAGTCTTTGTTAATGTAGAACAAAAATTGAAGTATGAAACCTTGAGCACTAGGAAGACTGCTGAGCAAAAGTTTTAGCATGTTAATGCATTGAGGACTTTTAGAATGCTTGATGATATGGTTGCTTTGCTTAGCAATTTAGGGTGAATGGATTATATAGAGATGAATTGTGTGTCATATGACCCGATTGTAATCGAGTTTCTAAGTTCTTTACATGTCGATGGGGCTAGGTCATATAGTGGTCAAGAGGTCTTAATTTCATTCATATGTTTAACACCGATTATCGATGAGTTTGAGAGGGTTCACTGAATTGCTTCGCCTCTCGGTCTATGCGGATGCTTTTAGGGATGTTCCAAGTAGGTGGAGACCTGACCCTATTGGGTTTTGCATTACTTACTCAAAACATAAGACCTATACTGATACGTTTACGAGATTTTCAGTTTATGACCATAAACAAGCTAAAGCCACCAATCTATGCAACATTAACATCCGTTACCTACAATGTTTAATGGCTAATATCATATTTGGATGTAATGATAGCCAAAATGTATGTCGAAAAGCCAAATTATTTCTTATTTGGTGTGCTTTGATAGGAAATCATGCGGATACCAGGGCCTTTATCATTTGCCACTTAGTAGAGGTAGCCAACACCACCCGAGAGAATGTGTTAGGTGTAGGGGGCGCCATCATCGCAATTGCCCAAGCTTTGAACCATGGTGGGAAGTTTAGCACCCTTGAGCCTCATTTCATAGGAGAACACCTTAACATTGCCACCCTAGCCGCATGAGAATTATTGACGTAAAAGGTGGCATTAACAAATATCCCTACCATAAATAAATTCTCTTTACTTTTCTCGATGTGACCTGCACCACCATAACCAACAAGCGGAATTGGAATTGCAATAGGTGATTTTTCAAAAGATGGTTTTGCCAAGAGGGTGATGAAGAGAATAAGGAGCATAAGGATGATGATGAGAGTATAGGTGAAGAAGAGGGTCAAGATGACCAAGCGGCCGGTGGAACCCAGGTAGAGAATGAAGCCCATGCCATAACTCTAACCATAATATCAACAACCACCCTCTTTTGAGATGGGGAGGTGTTCTTCTACAACTCCAATGCTATTTGACTCTACCTTCCTCTAATCCTTCTCTAACCTCCAAGTGGAGGTAGCCGGTCTACGAGAGGGGTACACCAAGGTTCGATAAGACATTCATCATATGGCTAGATGCATGGAGTCCTTTTAGGAGAGGGTGATATTTTAGGGGGTTTGTAGACTGCCAAGAGGAGAGAGTTAAAGTGGATGAGAAGAAAGGAGGAGTGGGAAATAAGAGATGCTTGGTAGTGTGAGGAGTGACGATGGATGAATGAGCTCACATGGTACCAATATGAGGCTTTCCAGCAGTTATAGCAACAGTACCATTCCTTCTCGGGCGATCAAGGAAGTTCATTGACATTCTCACCTTTTCGCCTCACTTTTGGCCACCACTAGGGCCGATGGGCCTAGTGACTGTGAGTTATATCCTCCACCCCTCTCTTACTCTTTATTGCATATTACCTTTTAAGGGGGTGATTGCATATGAATATTAGTTGGGTGAGTTGCATAGGAATATTACATTTTAAGGGGTGATTACATATGAATATTTGTGCATCTCCTTTTTTCCCCACCCATCATTGTTGTAATATTGTGATTGTTGATAGCCATTTAAGGAGCAATTCAGTTGTTATTAGCCTTATCATTTGAGGAATATGTGTGGGTGTTGTGATTGTCCAATCAACATGTGGTGGATTTGAGATAATATTTAATGAGCTCTGAAAAGCACATGCAATGTGTATAGTTGCATTTAGAGTAATCTTACATTTGTATTGTATATATACATCCATGTGTGACCATCTTCAATTTATTCTAAGGTATTTTTCCTCTTTCTCCTTTGTGTATACTTTTTCCTTTTATTTTTCCTTTTTCTTTCTTTTCCTCATCATTCCTTTTAGGGCTTTCATTCCTACGATGAGCACATTGTGCACTTTAAGTGTGGGGGTGAGGAGACCTTCCTTCATAAGTTTTCAAAAAAAAAAAAGAGAGAATAGTTTTCGAAAACTCTAAAAAGATTTTTCATTTTTCTTGCAAATAGAGAGTTTTAGGGGGAAAGTGTGTGACTTTTGTTGGAAATGATCTCCTTTTATTTTGAATTCAAACAGCACACAATTAGGGTGTACATGATGGATAAAAGATCCAAATTCTTGGTAATACATGCTTACGTTGACCTAATAGATGAGAGTAAGCATGGTAGGTAGACCTATGAAGATTTGAGCCTAATCAAACCACTTCATCATTTATGGTCATTTGTTTCCTTTCATGAGGGGCTTATTCAAAGTTGTCACTCTCTAAAATTTGTTGTAACCCTCTTTAAAACCACATATTTGCGTTTGTATGATTGATGAGAGGAAAGAGGCATTCTTTGTACATGATTTTAGCCATATTAGCCAAAAAGCCTTTCCATATGTACAATTACATCCCTTCCTACCCGTTTTGAGCCTTAATTATTGCTATTCTTGCTGTGAGCCACTCTATTAGCATTTGGCCTTGAACATTGCCATTATCTAAGCCAAGATTAAGTATCACTATGATGAGGGGGTTGGGAAATGATGTGAGGGAGTCTATATTTGGTGTTTCATACAACAAGGAAAGAATAAAGTGTGGTAATTGACTTGAGTCCGTGTAAATTTGAGAATGCATTAATTGGATGCAAACCCCTATGCCAAATGTCTTTAGCAAAATAATTTAAAAAAAAAAATAAGAAAAACAAAACAAATAGAGCAAAAAAAAAAAAAAGAAGAGAAAAATGAAATAAAAGTCTTGGCATGAAGGGATTATTTATTGTTTAGATCACTGAAATCATCATCACATTGTTAGGCAGGTGTATGATTGTGAGGGAAGTGTATTGATGATGGTGAATGTGATAGCTTGCTAGTATGGCTATTTAGCTCCTCACTCCCAAAATATTAACCCTTCCTCAACCCTTTATCCAAATCCCATTTCACCCTCAAAAAGTCCTCTTGATCATCAAAGCATATGTGCATCCTAGTGGTGGAGACTGAGAATTAGGCCAAACATATCATAGAGTGCATCTTTGATGTTTGAGCATGAGTGCAACCATTCCATTATTTTAAACACTTGAGAGGAGAGTTCTACATGACTTAAAGTGAGCTAACCATAGCTTACTCATCATTGAAAAGAATTAGAATGAATGCATCGTTGTCATTTAGGAGGGAAAAAAACCTTCATTGTGTATCCTATGCATGCGCTTTGTGTCTCTTGGTAATTAGGGTTAGCTATTGACATAAGAAATCCATGATTACCCCATTGATGTTATTTTGCAAAGGTTTGTGAAAAACCCAAAAATATTATTCCTTTTTCTTTCTCTTTTCCATTCCCTTCTTCAAATACATTGTGGGTTTGTCGTTCTTAAACACTCATGAGACCGCACTCATCTACCTGGGGGACCAAGGGTTTTAAAAGGCTCATTACATACACTAAACACAACCGTTATGCCTAGGAAAAGGTAATTTCCTCATGTTTTACTTAAGGACAAGCAACGTGCAAAATCTAAGTGCAACGAAATTTGTTCGGTTCTCAACTAAGTAAAGTTTTAACCTACATCATGCTTGATTTTAGCTCACAAATAACCCCTAATGTAGCTCATTATTAGTGCATTGTATTTTATAGGGTAGATGAGAAAGAGTTCCAAATTAAAGCAAGGAAAAACCCACTTTGAAGCTTAGCTGATTGGCCATGCTAAGAGTAGGGAGTGCCAAATTGTACAGGGCATGCGACGAAGCAAAAAACTGAAAAAAGTGAACACAGTAATTTAACACGGGGGCCCGTGCTACGTGGACGACCATGCTCCCTCTATTCTGTTGTTTTCCTTTTCAAGGGTGATGTAAGGGCTATAAAAGGTGATTTTTGGATGTTGTTAGGTGGGACAAAGTTTTTAATAGCTTATTTTCTCCTTATAGCTTGGCGTTTATAAACACTCTACTCTCTATTATTGAAAACTTGGAAATTTTGAGCCTTTGATTTAGTTCGTGCAATTTTCCTATTGCTCTGATTCATTAGTGCAAAATCTACTTTATCTCTCATTAATCTTTCCAAATACTATGTTTTTAAGCAATCAAAACCCATCCCCAGATATGGGTTTTGATGACTTGAGGATTGTAGGGCAATTTTGGTATCAATCCCAAAGGATTTGAGCCCTATATCTGTAATAGCCCGACCCTAAATCATATTTATTTATTTAATTAAGCCATGTTATTCATTTTTCACATTTATTTATCTTATTAAATCATCCCAGTTGGGACAATTCATGTCGGGCCCCACTTTGCAATTCGAGTTTCATTTACTGGATAATTTCGAAAAAATTGATAATAGGCCTCAATATTTATGATTTAAAAGCTTAAATTATTTTTCATGACATCATATTTAATCTCGAGCTTTTGAAAAAAAAAAAAATTCAGGCGCACTCGGTTTGAGCTATTTTTCGAACTCGAGCCCGTTTAAGGCCAATTTTAGCTTACCAAGACTTAGCTCTATTTATTTGCCTAATTATCCTTAATTAGGCCTAATCTCTACTTAGCATAAGCTGATTTTTGTGCTTAATTTTCAGCCAAGTATTATCCCTTCAATATACACCAAGTGTTTGCAACCAAGTGATCACACTCTCCTTTCTCTCTCTAGTTTTCTCTCCTCCTTCTCTCTACCCACAGCAGAAACCCCCTCTCAGCCCTATTATGGTGCTTTCCGGCCACTTTCTGACCACTCTCCGACAATGATTTCAATCCCCAACAACCTCCCTCCATTGGCTACCATCTTCCTTCCTCAAAACCACCAAATATCATCTTCATCTCCACTTATTTCAAGCTCAAAGTAAGTGACTTCAATCTTGTTCTTTGAATTTGATTTTTGCTTCTTGTTTTGGTTATTTTTATGATGGATCATGTTATTTTTATTGAATTAAGAATCATCTTGGTGATGGATCATGATGGAGTTGAAGTTGGATGATGCCAGGGTTAGGGTTTTATCTTAATCATGCAAGCTTCATGTTCAAGTGTTGAATTTTGATTGTTTTAAATGATATTTTGTGATCTTTGCCATTGGTAATGAATATCAAGATGTTTATGCTGATTTATATAAGTTAAAGAGTGATTTTAGTGGGTGGTTATGTGAAGAAAAGATTGCAAATATGTGGTTATTGAGCTGTCAATAGACCTGAAATAGGGGCCACTTCGGGATTAAAATGGTATTATTTGGCACATCCAAAATTCATGCTTTTTGGTGTAGTGATAGCTTGATGTGCTGGCTTTCAATAGGATTTAGAATTACTCAATTTTAAATTGTGTGGACAAAGTTATGACCAATTTACTCAAGACTGTGCAGAATACATTGAAACTGGGAACGAACTGGAATAGTAAATTTACGGAAAAGCTGGTATTGATTGGGTCACTAAAAAATTGTGATTTTTGGTGTGTGGATAGATCAATGAGTTATCTTTCAAATGCCTTTTGAATTGCCTTAATCCGACTTCTGTGGAAACAGTTATAGTCATTTGCTATGACTGCACAGATTGAACTGAAATTGTGCACGTCGATGTTCTACCCTAATTTTATGGACCTTACTATATGAATCATACTTTGTGTCATGAATAAAAGTTTTAGTGGATATTATGAGCTATTCATATTGGGGTTTTATATCTCAATTAAAGGTCAGGAGTGAAAGATATAGATTTACTAATGCAAACCATCAAATGGTCATGAGTGAATATAGAAATTGTGACATTTGAAAATATTTTCAAAAGTTTCTATATAATTATGGGTATTGTAAGGAAATTACAAAGTGTAGTGAGTTCAACAAGTTTGTTTATGTATAGAAGCTTGCTTGGGTTTGAAAACCGAGTTAAGTGAGCATGAAAATGAAATTTGAGAAGTGGGCACAGTAATAACTCAAGTTAGTGTCTATCAGATCTACTGAGGTTATTTGAGCTTTTATGAACCTTACAATACCCCTTATGGCATTGAACCTTCTATTATCCATTTCAGAAGCATCACACTTTTCTTTATCCATTTCAAAAATATCAGAAACCCATATTTCATTTATATCAATTAAAACCTTTTCATTATCACCTTAATCATTTCCATTTGGCCTATTTTGCTTCAATTTATTGTATTTCAAGTTCATTAACCCTGACTGATTTAAATTGGTTCAGTTTGGTTTAACTTGTCTTATACTGAATTAAAATCCGTTATTATATTGAAATGCACAAGTTATGTATCCCATTTCATTACTCAATTTATATTACACATACTTTTACTTACTCAATTATGCGAGTAAGGATCATTTACTGACTACACATACTTACAATAACATTTATGAAACAGAGTTGAGACCTAGTTATCATTCCCCATTTTACATAAGTGTTATCAAGTCTGAATATATTTATCAAGTCAGATGATATTTATAAAACAGCTGACTTGTATCAAGTCAGATGACATTTTTAAAGACTCAAGGTACGTGCATTGCCTGTATCTTTAGAAATCACAGTGTATTTATCAACGTTATTATGTTTTGGTAAGTACATCAATGAATCAGTTACACAGTGATTTATCAGATAATTAGTGACCCCGTCAGTTATCATCTATAGGGCATTCGCCCTTCAGTCACCTGCGCGGCTTCAGGCCAGGTTCCCGATTGGCTTGGCAGGTGTACACCTATCCATAGATCGTAACATCATCAAGGGGTTCACTATCAGATAATAATTAGTAATCCAGTTTTATATTCATCTCATTCCCTATTTTAACCTTAAATGAATTACAAAGCGGGCCAACTAGAGTTTCAGTGATCATTTAACAATTCAGGAATGCATGTATTAAGCTTCGGCTCACAGTTCGAAATGTTTTCATGTTTTATTTTAGGAAAATGCTCAAAGAATTGCCCTCATGCTAACAAATCAGCTGAAGAGAATAATTGAAGCAAGGAAATCCAGGTGGACCAGAAGTAATGCAGTATATGCATATCTTAAAGCTGTATATTGAATTCTTCTGTGGATGAAGATGTAGACTATATAATGATTTATTTGACTATGGTTTGTAAACCCTTCATTGGTTAACACTTCATGTGAGTGTATATGTTTGAGGTTATACTTAGCTATATTATTTATAGCACTCATATTTCAAGCCTTGTCCTTTTGGACGGCGGTAATGCCCCTATCATTGGGTTATCTAGGGATTTATTAAGGAGGATATAAACAGTGAAACATGTTTAATTTGTGGCGTTACAGATTTGGTATCAGAACCAGGTTGAGATTTTTTTTATGGGATATGGGTTATGGAGTTAAGATACCGAGAAAGTTGGTTAGTAAGGAATGAAGATTATTATGATATCATTGGAGATTTGTAACGATAGTAATATCTGGAATGTGTATCCGATTATTATGACAATATTCTTCTTTGTCAGATGGATCCATACAATGTGTATATAGTTGATCTCAAGCATCAGATTAGAGAGTGATTTTTAACAAGAAGTTAAAGGTGTTCTAATGCATTTAGATATGTATGGTCATATGAGCCACCCATCTGATTGGTGTGCCATTCTTTTAACTTGAATTGTTTATTTTTGAGATCTAAACACTTGTACTCTGGGCGTGTAGCCCGTAAAGTTGTGGTCTCCGGCGTGTAGCAGTTAAGCTTAATTTGGTATCCTTTTATATTTCTATTCAATGCAGATGATGTGATATAAGGCTTCAAGCCTGGGAATTTGGCCAGTTTGCAGGCGAAACTCTATCTGTTTCGCCCAAAAAATTTCAGAATCATTAACACTCGTAGCCCTAGAGTTGGGGTTATTACAAATGTGTCCTCTGAAACGCCCTTGCCTCATTTTGAGGTTAAATGTATAGGGAAAACCAAGTATGGGAGGAACATATAAGTTCAATCAACTTGGCAGTTTTGATCAGTGCACAAGGACCGATCTTGAAGTAACTTTTGTCCATGATCACCATGATTTACGTAAGGATTTTCCATCTTAAGTTTAAGTTTAAGGAGATATCTTTCATATAAAACAAGTTTCGAGTGGATTAGAGGTCATTTGGTCATTCAAAACTATTAGACAAGTCAAAGTCTACAAAGTTGGCAGAATCCTAATGCACAAGGTCCGAGTTTAGTCCACTTGCAGCCATACATTCCATTAGATAGAGATGTTTTAGTTATTCTATATCAAAGTTCAGAAAGTTTTTCCAATGACCTATGTTGCAACACATTTGTAGACTAGTGGCCAGTGAAATTCAGCCTAGAAGTCTGATGGTACAGGCTGTTCAAGTCAATGGATACATACAATTTTGAGCTTATATTTCCTCATCATATAGGTGCCATTTCGTGCGCTTCTCGGATCCAAGTGGCAATTACTTCAATATGCCTCATTGATTACACATATTTCCTTCTGTAATTCAAGAATTTCATCTAAGTGAGCTATATGGGGTTTCTTGATGTAGTATCCCCTGAATTGTAGGATTTTGGAGAGGCTTGTTCTATGGTACATAAGTTTTGAAACCATTAACTATCGATGATTCCATATAAGAGAAACCAAGGACACTTTAGAGAGACATTTTGCTTCAATTCATTGCAATTCAAGACTTACTTAAATTGCTCAAACTCTTGCAAGCAGTCCATTGACTCCACCTCCATCCGTGAAGTAGATATTACTCTTGAAAATATTTCACTGTACTTTCTGATGACATACCATCTACCACTGTCCTTATTGGATGATCAACTGTTGGATACACCTCACTTGACTAGGGGCTTCATCTTTTTGTCTTCATAGCATCACTCCATCTAGTTGCATCATCATTCACTCTCATGTCATATCTTCATCAGTTCTGATCACTTTTTTCTGTTTTTAAGAGCTCAATTGTTACTAGTAGCTAGATTATGATTGGGTTGCACCCATGTCAATAGATGATAATTTTGTAGTACGCTTGAATAGAAGGTAGATCTTAACTACGCTTTGTATAAAGGCTGGTTATTATCAAACTTGTGGAATCCATTGCTAAGGGAAACGTGGTGTGTCTACCCATTTTGGCTTATTCAATCTAAGTTTCCTTCGAAAGATCACTTGCATAAAGCTTAAGTTTGACAATCAAAATTTTTGCCATGCATTTGGATTACATCAGTGAGAAATTTTGATGGGTTGCTGCCCTTTGGAAAAACGCCTTCAGTTGATTCAGAGTAAAGAACTCTAGAGTGAAAAGTATGACCCAATAGAACTTGAAGAATGGATTCGAGAAATGGAGAAAATTTTCACCATAGTAGAGGTTCCAGGGGATAAAAAGGTGAACATTGGAATATTTTATCCAACGGATGAAACCGATATTTGGTGGAACACGGTTAAGAATACTCTCTTAGGGCCTGACTTCACTTGGAGCAGATTTGTGGAAAGAATTACTACACTGCCCCAGATTGCCAAATGGGAACTCATAAATGCATGTGGTGTGGTAGCCCAGAGCACCTCATTACTGCCTGCTCCCGAAAATTGAAAGTTGTGGATAAGGGCTCTCACTTTCAACGCCTGCAGCTGTAGGAAGGGCTTATGTGTTGAGCAAGAAGGAAGCTACCACCTCTAGTGCAGCACCGAAGCTCTCTTTTAATTTTGAATCCATTTTGGGTATTGATTGATTCAGTTGCCACTCATTCATTTATATTCACATGATCTGCCATGCAAGTGAACCTTGAGAATAAGAAGGCAGAAACCAATTATGGAAGTAAGTTATCCAACGACTCTAGAGTTGAGGGTTCTACATCTCATAAATTTGTTTCAATTACTACTGGTGTGATAGTTTCCCCTGGAGTTCTGATTCAATTTGACTGGTCAAACTTCGATATCATTTTGGAAATGAGCTGGTTGTGTACTTATGGGGTTAAGATAGGTTGTGATGACCCTAAGGTTATTTCAAGAAAAGAACAAGGGAGAGAAATATGTTTTATGGTCAAAGAGAGGAAAAACCTTGTCCTTTAAATTCTATTATGAAACCAAGTGAGCTCTTATGTCAAGGATATATTGTGCATTGGTGTTATGCTATTAACCTTCAACCTAAGGAAGAAAAAGCAGAAGACATCCCTATAGTTTGTGAGTTCAGAGAAGTTTTCTGGAAAAGTTACCGGGACTGCTCGGCCAAGAGAAGTTGATTATGAGATTGAATTCATCCCTAGTGTGTAATCTATCTCAAAAACCTCATATCGTGTGGCTCCAACTGAGCTTAAGGAACTATAGATTCAGTTAGATGAGCTATTACAGACGGGCTTTATTAGGCCAAGTGTATCATCATAGGGTGCCCTAGTGTTGATTGTAAAGAACAAGAATGGAACCTTGAGGTTATGTATTGATTTTAAAGACCAGAACAAGATCACCATCAACACCACATCCCCATCGCCCCAAGTACATGACTTGTTTGATCAACTGCAGGGAACAGGAGTATGATTTAAGATTGATTTAAGGTTAGGGTACCATCAACTTAGCATTATATCAGAATACATTACCAAAACCACACTACGAGCCATGTATGGGTCATGATGAATTCACTGTGATGCCTTTTGGCCTAATCAATGGTCTCGCGGCCTTTACGGATCTTATGAATAGAGTTTCAAACCATATCCAAACAAGTTGTGGTGGTGTATATAAAAGATGTCTTGAAATACTCCAAGGACAAAGATGAGCATACTGTTCATTTGAGGATAGCGTTACAGACCTTGAGGGAGCATCAATTGCATAGCAAATACGAGAAGTATGAGTAATGGTTTGAAGTAATGGTGTTCCATAATACAAGAAGCATGAGTATTGGTTTGAAGTAATGGCGTTTTTGGAACATATGGTATTAAAGGAAGAAATTAAGGCTGATTTGCAAAAGGTGAAAGCAGTTACAAAGTGCCCAAGACCCACCAATGCACTGAGATTAGCAACTGTTTGAGTTTGGTAAGGAATTATCGAGTTTAGGAAGGATTTGACAAATATTGTCCTCCCTGACCAATTTATTGAAGAAAGCTATAAAGTTAGCAAGATGTTTAACTGATGGCTTATGCCTCCCAACAACTTAAGCCTTATGAGAAGAATTACTCTACCCATTTCTGTAGTTTTTGCATTGCAAATTTGGAGACATTACTTATATGGGGTACCATGCAGAATCAATACTGATCATCAAAGCTTGAAGTACATCTTCACTTAAAAAAAATGCTTAATCTATATGACACATCAGTTGTGGTAGATCTAATGTCAACCAAGAAAGAGAAATATTGTGGCAGGTGCCCTAAATAGGAAGGCACAACATACATTGAACACTGTAGCAACTACGCAACTGAATCTCTTGAGAAAACTTGAGGACTTGGACATTCAATTAGTGTCACACAGGAAGGTGAATGTTTAAATGCCGACAATTACCTTAGAGTGAATCAGGATGATGATCCTGAGCTCCAAAGAATAAAGCAAAACCTTGAGAAAAGGATTCAATTTCAATAGACTTTTTCATGGAATTCCTTCAGATACAGTGCCTGATAGAGATCAGAGGTTTCAAGCCTATTTTCACAAACACTTCAAAGAGTCTTTGGAACTAAATTGAACTTTAGCAGTTCTTATCATCCTGAAACGGATGGGTAAGCATCTAAAAATATCAATGGATCCAACTCTTCTGAGTTGGAGCCTGTAGTACTTCATGACCTATGACCAACATTTGCATTTGAAGAAAGTATGGAACTCCCAGTGGTCAACGTTGTGATAGCATGAGTAGAGAATCCTACATGAAACATCAGGATAAAATGATGGTCGACATTGACAACAAAATCATCTTTTGAGTCATGAAGATCTTCTTCAGCGTTCAATAAGGCGACATATCTCAGAAGACTCTGGAAAGCATACCACTGGAACCGACAGAAAAGCTATCTTGATAAAAGAAGGAGATTCCTGGAATTGTCAGTATATGATAAAGTTTTTCAAAAAGTCTCACCAACTAAGGATGTACGAAGGTTGCACTGTGACCTAAATTAAGGTCAAGATCTTTTGAACCATATCAGTTCATGGAAAGGTTGAATTCCATAGCATGTCTAGCAGATTTACCTATATAACTCAAACATGTGCATAACATGTTCCGTGTTCCTTACCTTACAACTCAAGTAGTACATTTCAGATCCTAACCATGCTGTCATAATCAAATCCATTACAGCCATTGAGGGTCTTGTGTTTCAAGAGCATCCAATTCAGATATTGGATCACAGGATTAAGCAGTTAGGTATTAAACAGATACCTTAAATCATATTGCTTTGGGCAAATCATACCTCCTTAGAAACTACTTGAAAAACTAAGGATCAAGTGAAAGTCACGTACCCATATTTATTTGGGGTAACCTTGCATCTGTTGGAAAAGTTCATAAGTTTCGAGGTCAAAACTCTTTAAGGGGGGAAGGCTGTAGTAGCCCGACCCTAAATCATATTTATTTATTTAATTAAGCCATGTTATTCATTTTTCACATTTATTTATCTCATTGAATCATCCCAGTTGGGAAAATTCATGTCGTGCCCCACTTTGCAATTCGAGTTTCATTTACTAGACAATTTCGAAAAAATTGATAGTAGGCCTCAATATTTATGATTTAAAAGCTTAAATTATTTTCCATGACATCACATTTAATCTCGAGTTTAGGGGAAAAAAAATTTCAAGCGCACTCGATTTGAGCTATTTTTCGAACCCGAGCCCGTTTAAGGCAAATTTTCCCTACCAAGACTTGACTCTATTTATTTGCCTAATTACCCTTAATTAGACCTAATCTCTACTTAGCAAAAGTTGATTTTTGTGCTTAATTTTCAGCCAAGTATTATCCCTTCAATATACACCAAGCGTTTGCAACCAAGTGATCAAGCTTTCCTTTCTCTCTCTAGTTTTCTCTCCTCCTTCTCTCTACCTACAGCAGTAGCCCCCTCTTAGCCCTATTACGGTGTTTTCCGGCCACTCTCCGGCAAGGATTTCAATCCTCAATAACCTCCCTCCATTGGCTACCATCTTCCATCCTCAAAACCACCAAATATCATCTCCATCTCTACTTATTTCAAGCTCAAGGTAAGTGACTTTAGTCTTGTTCTTTGAATTTTGGTTTTTGCTTCTTGTTCTGGTTATTTTTATGATGGATCATATTGTTTTTATTGAATTAAAAATCATCTTGGTGATGGATCAT
>JAKOGI010001529.1:212500-222611 GCA_029747015.1 Carnegiea gigantea
TTCTACAGGCCCTAAAGTTTTCAAATTTACGTATTTCACTGCAATCCTTAAAAATTTATTTCAAAAATTTTGAGTTTGTGCATGTGATGTTAATCTATAAGTGCTACTCGAAACCCTCTTTTAATTGGTATCCGAGCCATGTGAGTAAAAAAAAAATACTTACAATAATTAAGTTAATTAATAATTAATTAGGCTTATTAATTATGCTTATTGCTTGAATCATCTTCCACTTGTCATGTTCCAAATTATTCACTTATTGTGCACACCCTAGAAGGATACTCATCAGTAGCACCACAATTAAATTATATCACTAATATAGTTTTAGAATTAAAAGTAAAATTAGCAAAAATTAAGACTAAAGTGAAGGAGCCAAAGAAGCAATTGTGTGTAATCCATCTTTTTTCAATCAACAAAGTTAGACATAGTGAAAATCTAATTTAGGTATTAATATTTCATTTCAACATGAATATCATTTCCCAAACCTAAACAACAAAAATTCATTTCCTTTGCCAGATATAAAGATCGAAAAAGAGGTTGGAGAATCAACAGAAACATCATCTAAGAAGGAATAGAAAGAGGATGGGATATAAGCAGTACAATATAGAGGAGTTACAAAATATGTTCAATAAAGAGCAAAATCCAAAGAAATAAACAAAAATATGGGTTTAATAATAGACAAACAAGAAGTGTTATCTAATGATAAAGGAGACATAAATAATATACAGTTAGGAGAAGAAATATATTGACAAATGAACCTAATTAAATTAGAGGATATGGATTATATTCCTTTAGAGAAATTAGAAGAAAAGTGGAGCAAAAGCACAAAACTTTGGTGGTTGAAAGTGAAATCAATGAAATTGGTAAAGAACTCAATATTGATACATTTGAATCCAATTTAGTTAACAATAATAGTTCCAAAGCCTAAGGAGTTTGGTGATTTCTCTATAAGAAGTACCCATTTTATGGGACATAGATATGTCCCAACACGACAACCGAGCAATTTTCTTTTGGGTCCATCTTGAAGAAAGCCACATCTTTTGAAGAAATTAGCCTTATGCCATTCAGCTAAACACATTACATCCTAAACATAGATGAAGCTTGTAATAGAGAAAAAAATATTTGAACATTGGAAAAGGAGTATGAATAGTGTCATGAACTTGAATATCACATTGACTATTTGAAATTTCTTAAACTATATCGAATATAGTATTTCTGGCACTATAGCTAACTGATATGACTTATTAGATGAGGAAGGTAAAAATGTATTGAGAATGATGGAAACACTAGCTGCTATGTCCAAAAAATTATGTAAGGAAATTAAAACTAAATTTGTTAGAGCTAAACTTGATTCCAAGGAAAAGAGTAGACAATGGCAAACAAAGATTAATAACATAAAGCTTTGGGACATGAGACGTGTTGAAAATTATATTGCTGAATTCATCAAATTATTACAAAATTACACACTACAAAACTAATCTCAGTATGTTTTATGACAAATTACCTTATGCGATAAATTTTATAATAAATGAAAGAAACATTACATGCCTTGAAAAAGCGGGCACAAGAACCAATAGTGTAAGGATTCCCCTCCCTGAGGGTGCGATTCCCCTAAATGGTTTGACTTCCTCTTTGCTAGAGTTCTTTACATTTTATTTTTTTATTTTAAAATATGAAATTGGCAATATTATAGAAAAGGATTAGGAAATAGGATCCTGATCCTGGTCCAGGAATCGGTCGGGTTCGTAGGCTAGAACAAGGCCTAGTTCTTTATCCAGACAGATGCACTGTCTTGGATCCTAATGGTTCTGCTGGCAACAAAAAAGAATGAAAAATGAAAAGAATAAAAAGATAAAACAAAAATTATGCATCAAGTAAAGTCGCCAATGAGTTTTATAAAAAACTTACATACCATATCCCTTTTTGAAGCAAATCATAGATAGAGGCAACCAAAGGGACACCGAAAGGTCAATTAATTTTGCTTTATAAAAGGTTTTCAAAAGGCCCCCAAGTAGTCCATAGTGTGGAGACCATCTTAACTCTGCAATCTCGAATTGAGGATCTAGATTAGGTGGATGATAGCATGATGATGTGATGTGATGCACCACATCACCAGCCATTATCACTGACGACCTTTATTGTTTAATATGGGAAATCAAAATTTTAATCACACTACCGCACACTCATGCAACATATTAGTATAAATTATAGTAAATTATACCAAAGGTACAAACTTTAGTCTAATGTAAGCAAAAGTAAGACAAATAACAAATGGGGAACTATCTAAAGATTATATATTTGGTAATTTAGAATCAAAAATCATAAAAAAGAAAGCAAGTACAAGGGTAGGGAAAGATAAAGTTTTTGTCATCAGGATAACTCACCTAATTTCATTGGGGACAGAACAAAGTGATGCCTTTTTAATAAATGACCCAATTCTCTGTTTCCTAATACCTCTAACGTGTAAAGTATTTCTTTCGTAAATTTTGATGGTCATCTCTCCTAATTATTTAATGTGTTTTGATGCCAATTTCATTTGAGCCTCCTAGCTAATAGAAAATTTTTGATGCCTCTAACTCCTAAGGGTAGCCCTTTATTTATAGTGGGTGAATAGATATTCTAAATTAGTTTAGAGAAAGAAAACCTAATTCTGGTGCCATTAAGGTTTATCTAAACAGGTACACCAATTCAGTTATGATTCTGACAAATTAGTCTCGATAAACTAATTAGCCTAGAATTTCAGTTAATTAATCCCGTTTAGGCAGAAAAGAACTTGGAGAGAGGGAGAAAATTATGGAGCTCGATCTAGTTTCAAACTAGGGGACCCGACCTGGCTCTCGGTTTGATCCAGTCATATCAAGAAAGACCCAACTAGGTTCCTGGGCTGGGCCGTAGGTAGCCCAATTTGTTTTGGCTATAATTTTATATTCGACTTATGTTTTAAGTGATTTTTTTTTTCCTAAAAGCTTGTTTGTTCTATATTCTAATAAACTAAAAATTCATAATTTTAAGATAAGTGTGGAACAAGACACAAGTAAAATAGTGAACATAGACTTTGGTGTATAATATGTCATTAGAAATATCATTCAATAAAGAATGTTGATGCCTAGACTTAATAATTTTATACTCCCTAGAATTGATCTAAATTAGACACTAAACACTATCAATTTGGGCCTATTTGGGCTCCATTAGCCTTTTAGATTTGAATTCAAGGATTACTTTGCAAGGCCCCAAGTAAACAAGCTGGGATATATTTTTCCTCATTGGAGAATTAAAAATGAGATGCCATTTTTAGGGGTGTAGAATGAGTTATTGATCAGTGCCTTAATTTTCAAAAACAAAAGAAAATGAACAATTTCTAACCTGTTAGAATACTCCTCATCAATGGGGAAATGAAATTGAGAAGAGAAGAAAATGAAAATTTTATATGAAAAAGAGCTTTAACAAGCAAAGAAGAGGAAAATATAAAAGAGAGCATTATAAGAAGCCAAGCCCCACAAGGCAAAGATTTTCCATAAAAATTGCCTATTGTCCTGTAAGGAAAAACAATTATAAGTATTGGGCATGCGGAGAAGTAGGGCATTGCGCAGACGAATTCAAAAATTTGAAGAATAACAAACTTATTGAACCATTAGGTAGTTTAAACTATTTTAAGCTTAGTAGAAAAGAAGCACTAGACCTTACCCTAGAAAACAACAAGGGGATTATTGAGATAGTAGTGGAAGATGAATATTAAGAAAGTGATTAAGAAGAAACTAATGAAAAGTTGTTCAATTAGTCTTGGTGACCTTCAAAGAAAAGAATTTGCAGTAGATAATGAGAATAAAGACATCAAGAGATTGCATCCAACCTATAATACAAAAAGATATGATCTATAAGAAAATTCATCTTTCAATTAAAGAGTGAGTACATATGTGAAATAATGAAAGAGGATTTAGAAATAGAAAGTTTGAATTTGATGTGGGAGAAGTTAATTCATTAACTGAAAAAATATCCTTAAACATAATAGGAAAGAGAGTACAAATATATCCATATTAGAAGTGTCAAAGTTCAAATTAGACCGTTATAGTACTATGGCAAAGATATTGACATTTATGCTTTGCTTTGTGATATTAGGCACACCAAATTTAATAATCAAATTATCATAGGGATTAATACCAATTTGTGTAATGGTTCAATAGGATTCAATCACCTCCTAGATATTATGTGAGCATAAAAGATATATTTGTCAAGAACTTCCTATCCCCTAAGATAAAAACAGTTAGGATAGATATGCAGAGAAGAGGTTATGCACTAAGGATATTTTTCAAAATAATATAAAAATTAGATAGTATTATTGATCTAAAGACTAAGGTAACAATGATAGAGGCAGGAAATTTGAAAGTCCTACACCAATGCAAAAAATTCAAAGGGTAAAATCCAACCTAAGGGAAATAAAAACTGATAGGTCTTGATCTAGCTTTCCCAATCCCAAAAAAATCAATAAGAAAAACATAAAAATTAATGAGAATAGAAAAATTACCATTAGACCCCAACTATTATGAAATATGAGTACAAGATCAAAATGAGGAGACAGATCTTTGACATTGAAGAACTTAAATAAGATGATAGAACTAGTATGACTAGTGAAATGAGTAGAATGAGTTTTGAGCCTATAAGACATAGTATAGATTGAAGTATGAGTTTAGATAGAAAAATCATTGGGTACAAAATGAGACTGTTAGTGAGCTAATTTATGAGGATGAATTAGTCAAAAATATGAGCATGGAGATATGCTATAAAGTCCCAAATGCTAATCCCTTAACATTGATATCCTAATAAATATATGCTTATAGCGATATAATAGATATCAATTGTGTGCTTAAATCAATAGTGACAGTTTTATCTGCTTCAAGAAAAGATCTCTATTTCCAGAATTCATGTGAAATGAAGCAAATAATCCTTTACAAGTAAGAATAGCTGATAATAGCATAATGAATCACAATGAAATTATAGAAGGTTTATCCATATGAATAGGAGAAGTCAAATGTATTATATTATTTCTATGGGCTACTGATGAACCCTATCATGATATGATTATTGAAAATAATTTTCAAAGAGTATATTCTCCTTACACACAGATCATAAACCAAATTATACTCACAATAAATGGTCACTTAGTTCCTACGAATAAATTAAATATAGCATACACTCATTACAAAGTTGTGTTTATACGCAGCTAATATGGTGAGAAGGTAATCCTTGTACAATGAGAAATAATACAAACAATCTCACTACTAGAGTTATCTACTAAATAACAAATTGTTAAACAATAAGAGCAATTATGCAAAGAAATTTACTCTGGATCCTCTTAAATTTTGGGACAATGATAAGACATTTGCAAATATTACTTAGTTAAGTCCCAACAATGTTATCCAAGTCAAAGAAATGGTGTATACACACCTTGATATCTAAGAATTTTATAAGCAAATCAAAGAACTTTTGGATAAAGGGGTTAATGAGGAACAGTAATAGTCATCACACTAGAATTGCTTTCATGGTACGAAATCTTGCTGAAGAAAAAAGAGAAAACGTTAGGATGGTAATCATTTACAAAAAGGCTTAACGATAATAATGTTTGCGGTGGTTACTATATTAATAAGAAAACAATTCTTTTTAATAGAATTGAAGAAGTCTCTTAGTTCTCAAAAATGGATTGCAAAAGCAAATATTGCCAGATAACAATGGATAAAGAAAGCATTCCTTTGAGTGCTTTTAGTACCCCTCAAGGACGTTATGAGTAGACAGTAATGTCATTTGGTCTTAAACACGCTTCGTAAATATTCTAAGAATAATAAATCACATCTGTAAAGATCTCAATCGCTGTTTTCTAGTTTACATTGATGATATTCTTATGTTTTTGAAGACCATAGAACAACACATATATGACATTCTCTAGCTATCACCCAAAGATGTATTGATCATGGTATTATCCTTGGTAAAAACAACCGTATTTATGTTGAATAAGAAATAGAGTTCCTAGAACTAGAAATAAAAGCTGGAAAATCATTTTCCAAGAGCATATTATAAAAAAGTAGAAAATGTCTTAGAGAAGATTGAAGACAGAAGCAATTAGAAAGGTTTTCTTAGATGTCTTACACATGCTTCATGTTTTATTAAATATTTAGCTAAATCGAGAAAACCATTGTATCAGAAACTCAAAAAAGTAAGTTAGACATAGACCCCTAGTGATTCAAAGATATTGTGAAAATCTTTCTATTCTTCATTTACCTAATGAAAAAGATGATTTAATCTTGATAGAGATACGAGCAACAAGCACTGGAGTGCAATAGTCAATATTACAGAAGCAAAAAAACTATGCAAATGCTGCAGTGAAAGTTTTACTAAAGCGAAATTTAACTATCCTATGATGGAAAAAGAAGTCCTTACAGTCATTAGGAGAATTAAAAGATTCTTAGTCTTTGTAGCCCTAAAATCTTTCCTAATTCGAACTAATTGTAAAGAAATACTTGGTTTTGTGAAAAATAATTTATAAAATATGCAAACGCAAGGGTGACTCGTGCATTGACAACTGCGACTTAATCAGTTTTCTTTCATTATTAAACAAATATAGGGATCGAAGAATTCTCTATCACATAGTTTAACTTGTGAGCTTGTCAATGGTGATGATCAGAGCAGAACTCCTGCTAGAGAAGGAGAAGATCTACAATGAAATGCCATTACTGTTAAAATAGGTTTCTCCTTCTACTAGGATCCTTATGAATATTTTGGAATTTCATACAAAAAGTAGGTCATGCTTTGATTTATTGTCTTCTACCTATCTAAAAATATAGAGAATTAACCTTTTAGAGTTACAAATGAATTACTTAAGGTGTCCTTATCACGTTCAAGAAAAATACGTTCCTATGTTTAATAAGAATGGTTTAACGCCTAGTATATAGCCTGTATCGACTGCAACGGTAATTATTCCCACAATATTTGGGAATCATCAAGTACTGCAATCTTTTATCATGATAGATCTAGCATTGGTGGTGTTAGATTTCCAGCAAATTTAATTCCTCCAGATGATCTTATCGGTAAACTTAGGCATATGGGATAGTAGCTTATCTCATAGAAATCCCTGATCCAAGTTATCCACTGTTCTTAAACATAACTACATTTCAAAATGTATGTTTAAAAAGATCTATTAGATTCTCACATCTCCTAATGGTCTACTAAGAGCCAAAAAAAAGAGATGTCTGCATATTGAGGTACATTATGCATTGATTGAGTATACAATTGGAAAGGCCAAACTAGTCCATTATCTTGTTCAATTAATTAATCTGATGATCTTGATGATTAATGCCAAGAATGGTTTTTAGAGCAACAAGTAGTTAGTGATCCTACTTTAGTATGCACAATTGGTTTTTACAACACTTATCATCTAATATGGGCATTGATTGAACGAAGAAAAATATTAACACATTATGAATACATTACTTTTATTTATCATAGCAATTTTAGGAATTATATGAAGGTGGAATGAGCTATTTTAGAAAATGTTTTAATTATCTCTTTGATGTAGGAACTATAAATTCATATTAGAAACATGAAAGAAAAACCTATATGAATTATCTGAAAGATGGGATCTAGAGCATCTTAAACTTGATGAAAATTTTGATGATTATTTAGATAATGATAGACTTGAAGATATTATTGGAGATCATGTTGAATCTTAATATGGATGGTTAGTTATATCAGGACTCAGAACCCAAAAAAAGTTGTTGCACCATTATGAGTTGTCTTATCGGTATATCAAGTCAGTAAAATAATAAAGTCTATTGTAGTCATTTAAAAGTGCCTCATAACAATGTGTGTACTGCAACTATTAGGGCATCTTATGTATTCCATCTCCTCTATAAAAGGAGAAGTTGAATATTGAAAAAAGGCACAGTCATTTTGAGCATAGTTGAGCAAAAAAGAAGTCAGGTTTCTTCGTTTTTTATGAGAAAGAGCAAAAGAGAAGAAAGGTTTCTTCGTTTTGCAATGAGTAAGCATTTCTGCGGATCATACCTGTTTAAGTCCCTCTATCTTTCCATTGTAATATTGCCAATTTCAAGCTTTCAATAAAAGTTTGCCAATAGGAAACATTATTCAATCGAATATTATTTGTTAAATATTATAATTTCTTGATTAAAGTTTCACTATGCTTAAAAAAAACTTGATTATTGACTACAGTTCAAGACACGAAACAAAATGAGCATATATTGTGCTTGACTAAGGAAGATATTATTAAGATTAGCAATCTCTATAAACTGAAAGTTAGAGGGTTACTAGGATCTAATGCCAACTAAGTTCAGGTAACGGTCAAAACTCCCTAGTTAAGCTTTATTATGTTGCTAAACATGATGGACCTATAATCATAGAAAATATAATATTTATGATATAAGTATTAGATTATGATAACTAGTACCAGTAAAATCATTATAAGAAGTTTAATCATTTAGAACAGGCAAATTTCTTAAATAAAGCCCTAGTAATAGTTTTATTACATATTCTACCCAAATTGGAGATCTTTTCATAATTTTCAAAAGTTTTGGGTCAAAAATATGAAAACGAAAAATCCAAAAGGTAGCACAAAATCAAAGCATAAGACCTCAAGGGACTAAAAAACTTATGCAAAAAATCGAGGCTAAAAAATTAATGCATTGATTCTCAGGGTACTAATTTACCAACTATTCACATAGCAAAATATGAACATTATATCAACAAATTTTATATGCTTCATGCAATTTCTTTGTTTGTCTTCTGCCGGGTACAGATATCTATAGAGATAAGGTTGTCTACATCTGAATTCTCCAAATTTCATGAAAGCAATACCCATACTTGGAGTTGTTGGTTTTGTTGTTATGAGTAAAGACAAAAAAGAATGAATCTCATTTGAAAACTCTATACTCAATCACCTCTTCCTTCTTAGTTTCATCTTCAATTTCTCAGTAAATAATACTCATTTTTGATATTATTAAGATTCATTTTTTTAAAAAATATAGTAATGATAACAGTTTAATGAATGAACATTAAAAATACACCAATTGACCTTCTTTCAAGTAGGATATAATGTTAGAATTTAGTTGCAACTTATAAAGCAATTTTTTAGGCGTTCATATTATAAATACATAATAAATTATGTTCATAATATTCAAAGTAATATTCGTTAAAACCAAATTGATTTTCTACAAAATATATTCATTCTTCAATTTTGAAGCATCACAATATATTCATTCTTATTATATACAAAATGCACCCTTCTTTTTTATAAATTCATCATTTTTATATAACTTTCTCTCCTTCTCCTCCCAGTACCCCTTCTTCTCAACCGAGAACCACCTACACTACATCACAACATCATCTGCGAGCACCACTGCCTAGCTAGGCTACTAGCAGCAACTATGTATCCAGTAAGGAGATGACCACAATATCCATCACCATTGTAAAGCCCAAACTCAAAAATTAAACCCTAACATCCAGAAGTTTTCCCAGATTTGAAGAATATCATCATAAATTCACTGATTTTCTATATCTACATCATAAAATCGGATAAATATCGCAACTCGACATAAATTCACTAAAAAGATCAATTGAACTTCTTCAAATAGAATGATAAATGAAATCTGACAAATGAAGAACATAGTAACTCAAAGAGCAAGAATGATTAATTCAATACAAGGATAAGAAAGGGAGCCTAAGATGGATTACTCATCTATTGACTGAGCAAAGAAAGAGAGAGTGGGGGAGAGAGGGAGATAATGAGCGAGAGAGAGAGACAGAGACAAAGAGAAAGAATGGGGCACGATGAACAGCAAAGCCTGAAGGGATCAAACGACAGAGGATTCAAAAACAAATGCGAACAACAACCTTGATCCACCAAATCACACATATAGATCATCCTGCTTTACAAATAGTGTCTAATCGAACATCTATGGGTTTAAAATTACCTTGCATAGCGAAAGTTTGCAACATAAAGTTCATTTGCACCTGATCTCAATATATATAAACACACACACAAACACATACATGTGTGCGTGTGTTTATATATATAAACATATATATATATATATATATATATATATATATA
>JAKOGI010001530.1:0-37500 GCA_029747015.1 Carnegiea gigantea
AATATAATATAGGGTTGGACTATTACAGTCTTCCCCCCTTAAAAAGTTTCGTCCTCGAAACTGACGAATTTCATCATGCAGGAATTACCTCAAATAAATATGGATATGCAGTTCTCATAGCCTCTTCGGTCTCCCAAGTGGCTTCCTGGGAGGTGTGGTTTGACCATAGCACTTTGACCAATGGGACCTGCTTGTTGCGCAATTGTTTAATCCTGTGATCTAGTATTTGAACAGGACGTTCTTCATATACTAGATCTTCAGCGATATCAATCGGTTCAGATACAATGGTATGATCTGGATCTGGAATGTATTTCTTAAGCTGAGAGACATGGAACACGTTATGTACATGCTCAAGCTCTATAGGCAGATCTAGCCGATAAGCTACAGGATTTAACTGTTCAATGATTTCGTAAGGTCCAATATACCTTGGACTCAATTTTCCCCGTATTCCGAACCTCTTAACACCTCTAGTTGGTGAAACCTTCAGAAAAACTTTATCACCTACTTGAAACTCTAGAGGTCTTCTTCTTTTGTCTGCATAACTTTTCTGTCGACTTTGGGCAATTCTGATATGTTCCTGAATCTTTCTTATGGTTTCAGTGGTCTCTTGAATCATTTCAGGACCTATAATAAGTGCCTCATCCAAATCACTCCAGCACAATGGGGTTCTACATTTTCTTCCATACAGAGCCTCAAATGGGGCCATCTTGATGGTGGATTGATAGCTGTTGTTATAAGAGAATTCTACCAGAGGCAAGTCATCTTCCCACTTCCCTTGAAACTCCAATACACAAGCTCTTAGCATGTCTTCCACAATTTGGTTTACCCTTTCAGTTTGTCCATCTGTTTCTGGGTGGTAGGAGCTACTGAAGTTTAGTTTGGTTCCAAAGACTTTTTGAAGCGCTTGCCAGAAACGTGCTTGGAACCTTTGGTCCCTATCTGAGACTATGTCTAAAGGAATCCCATGTAGACGGACTATCTCCTTAACATACAGTTGAGCTAGTTTTTCAACTCCCCAAGTATCCTTGATGGGTAGGAAATGAGCTGACTTTGTGAGTCGATCAACTATGACCCAGATAGCATTCTTTTTCGTGGCAGAAAGCGGTAAACCCATAACAAAGTCCATCGAAATCGAATCCCACTTCCATGTTGGAATTTCTAAGGGGCGTAGTTCACCCACAGGACGTTGATGCTCGGCTTTAACTTTCTGACAAATTAGACACCTATCCACATATTCTGCAACGTCCTTCTTCATATTATTCCACCAAAAATATTGTCTCAGATCTGTGTACATCTTGGTGCCTCCTGGATGCACTGAATAACGAGTATTGTGAGCCTCTTCTAGGATCTGCTTCCTTAACTCCCCATGTTTGGGCACACATAGACGATTCTGGAACCTCAGAGTCCCATCCTCATGTACTACAAATCCTGGAGATTTCCCTTTCTCTAAATTTTGTTTTATCCTTTGAAGTTCGGGATCACTTTCCTGATTCAGTCGTATTTCCTCCTCTAAAGAAGGCTGTAAAGTGAGTACTGATAAACGAGCCTTCGTTTGCCCGTGGGACACCAATTGAATCCCAAAGGACTCCAGTTCTCTTAAGAGATTCAATTGAGTGATCATCACAGTGTTCGAGCTATGTTGCGCTTTCCTACTTAGAGCATCTGCCACCACATTTGCTTTACCAGGATGATATTGAATTTGCAAATCGTAGTCCTTAAGCAACTCAAGCCAACGCCGCTGTCTCAAATTAAGCTCCTTCTGGGTGAAGATATACTTTAAACTTTGATGATCAGTATAGATCTTGCACGATACCCCATATAAATAATGTCTCCAAATTTTCAATGCAAAGACCACAGCTGCTAACTCCAAGTCATGGGTAGGGTAGTTCTTCTCATATGGCTTGAGTTGTCGAGAAGCATAAGCTACTACTTTGTCCTCCTGCATTAGTACGCACCCCAAACCATTCTTCGAAGCATCACTATATACAGTATACTCTTTTCCTTCCATTGGTAAAGTTAGGATTGGGGCGCTAGTGAGACGCTGCCTTAGCTCTTGGAAAGCTTCCTCACACCTTTCAGTCCACTCAAACTTATTTACCTTCTTCAGTAGATTGGTGAGGGGTGATGCTATTTTTGAAAAATCTTTAACGAATCTTCGATAATAGCCTGCTAAACCCAGAAAGCTTCTAATCTCTGTGACGTTGGTAGGCCTTGGCCATTCTGTGATTGCTCTCACCTTTTGGGGGTCAACCTTAATTCCTTCTTTGGTAATCACATGCCCCAAAAATACTACTTTCTCCAACCAAAATTCACATTTCTTTAATTTGCCGTAGAGTTGATGTTCCCTCAGAGTTTGCAATACTATCCGCAATTGATCAGCATGTTCCTTTTCATCCTTAGAATAGATAAGGATATCATCTATGAATACCACGACAAACTTGTCTAAATAAGGCCTGAAAACCCTGTTCATAAGATCCATAAAGGCTGCAGGAGCATTAGTGAGGCCAAAAGGCATCACTGTGAACTCATAGTGACCATACCTGGTCCTGAACGCTGTCTTAGGAATGTCCTCAGGCTTAATCCTAAGTTGATGGTACCCTAATCTCAAATCAATCTTAGAGAATACTCCTGCTCCTTGGAGTTGATCAAACAGATCATCTATTCGTGGCAGAGGATATTTGTTTTTGATGGTAATCTTGTTCAACTCCCTGTAATCAATACAGAGTCTTAAGGTTCCATCCTTTTTCTTAACAAACAACACTGGAGCACCCCATGGTGACACACTTGGCCTGATGAAGCCTTTCTGTAACAGTTCATCTAGTTAAATCTTTAATTCCTTAAGCTCAGTTGGGGCCATACGATATGGAGTTTTCGAAATAGGTTGGGCCCCATGAATTAATTCAATTCCAAAATCAATTTCCCTTTGTGGGGGTAGTCCTGGTAACTCTTCCGGAAAAACATCTTCAAATTCACAAACTACAGGTATATCCTCCGCTTTCTCTTCTTTCGTCTGGGAGTCAATAGCATAACACCAATACCCAATACACCCCCGATATAACAGCTTGCTTGCTTTCATAGCGGAAATCAAAGAGCAAGATTTTGTCTCTTTCTGCCCATAAAAACACACTTTTCTCCCTTTCCCATCCTTCAAAATAACCTTAAGATCTTCACAGTCAATTTTGGCTCCATAAGTATGTAACCAATTCATTCCCAAAATGATATCAAAATCAATCAAGTCAAATTGAATCAAATCCATAGGGAAGGTAGCTTCATCAATGATGATGGGGACAAGTTCATAAGAGAAGGGGCACTCAATCACAGAATTGTTGGGTAGTTTAATTCTATAATTGGTTTCCATCTTTTTGTTCTCCAGACTCAATTGTATAGCAGCTCGGGGAGATATGAATGAATGAGTGGCGCCCGAATCAAATAATACACAAAATGGCTTTGAATTTAAAAAGAGAGTTCCAGTGACTACCGTACCAGAGGTAGCAGCTTCCTTTTTGTTCATCACGAATGCCCTTCCTGCAACTGCAGGCCTTGTAGGTGGCGGTCCCTGGCGGGGCGGAGCTAAAGGTTTTGCTGCGCCTCTATCTACAGCTTTCAGTCGGCGGGGGCATGCAGTGATGAGGTGTTCAGGACTTCCACACCACATACATTTGTTGCTGCCAACTCGGTATTCAGGAGTGGTGTGATTTGTTCTTCCACACTTCGCACAGGTTACGGGTACTGACGAGCCCATAGGACGGCTCTTAGAGGGAAGTGGAGTAGGCTTTTTCTGGTTCTGATTCACACTTTCACTAGAAGTCCCCCGTTCAAACCCCTTTCTCTTATGGTTAATTGGGTTCAGAGCTCTCAATTCCGTCTTCACTCGTTCCACTTCAGCTGCTCGCTCATATAATTCTTGACAAGTCAAAATTGGTTGCCCCGCTAACTGATTCCGAATGTAGAAGGCCAAACCTTCCTCGAACCTTCTCATCTTTAACCTTTCAGAGGATACAAATTCAGGGACAAATCTAGATAGTTCTGTGAACTTACTAGCATATTGCATCACAGACATGTTGCCACTCATTTTCAACTCCATAAATTCCTTCTCCTTTTGCCTTTGCACCACAGCTGGGTAAAATTTCGCCCTCAACTCCACTAAAAATTTATTCCAAGTGAATTCAGGCCCTAGGAGTTTATCCTTCACAGTACTCCACCAAATGTCAGCTTCACCTGACAGATAATACGTCCCAATGTTCATTTTCTTTTCTTCTGGTACCCCAACTACGGCGAAAACTTTCTCCATTCCCCTTATCCATTCTTCTAGCACTACTGGATCATAAGATCCATTATAAACTTTAGGGTTGCGCCGTGCTACCCTGTCTGCCAAATTATCCTCTTTAGGAGGGGTTTCAACAGGTACTTGGGGAATTCGCTTCATTAATTCAGCAACTAAGGTTGGCCAATAACTTGGGTCTCCTAAGTTGCTAGCTAATACAGAGGGCAATGGTGGCGTGTCCCCGTGTTGTGGTTCTTGGCAGGAGGCTTGATCACCCGATCCCTGGCCGTGCCCCATATCGTCCTCTACCTGAACCTCCATGTTGTTATGTACTGACTGGGACATTCTGAACATATAGTAAATAAAGCAATTCAAACACTAGAACCTCTAGACATATCAGATTCTATCATAACTTAAAGCATTATCATTTCAACACTGCTTACTTACAAACATCGTTGATTTATATACATGAGCAACAAAAGTACAGTACACCAAGCTAAGTACGCAAGACTAACTCTAACTCTTTCCGTATCATTAAAACTAAATAGCCCCTATGCACTAAGTCCGTGACATAACCCCAAAAACAAGGTACGGACTATATCATCCTGGTTGGCGAGGATTGGACTAACTATATACAATGCCAGATGCCCCACAAAATGTAATGATCCAATCCAGCCAAACCATTACTACATACAGGACTCAAAATAAAACCACTAGGCTAGCCTATAGAACCACCTAACGATCCCTGGATGGATCGTAATCGGGGTCAGACTCATCATCAGGTTCTTCACCTGAATCAAAACTACTCATAGATGCCTCTGATTCGGCACCATCGACCTCCTGTTGAATCTGTGGCTCAGGCTCCTCCCCTAGTCCCATCATCAACTCATCCGCCTCTTGTTCCCCTTGCGGGTCCATCCCCATCTCATCACTATCTTGATCCTCCTCGGGATCCTCCTCCTCTGGATCGTCCTCATCGCCCTGGTGGTTCTCATCCTCAGAGCTAATCACCACCACTTCTGGGGTGCTAGGGATATCTATTACCACGTAAGCTTCCCCAGGGCTATCGGGCATCAGTGGGGTGGCTGGTGCGGGTGGAATGGGTGGCCCCTGTGCTGGTGCTGGCGGGGAGGGTGGCCCCTGTGCTGGTGCTGGCGGGGAGGGTGGCCCCTGTGCTGGTACCGGGGCTACAGGTGGAGGGTGGACCTGATATAGGGGGAAAACATGTTGAAGAGTTTCCATAGTCAGTCCCCTCAATTCGAACTCCTCTCTTAATAACAGTTCCGTAGTGAGAGTCATCCACGCTCCCTGGGCCTGAAACCTAGGCCCGTCCAAGCCTGGGTTCCCTGTCATCATAAAGTTCTGGTAACGCTGCCTAAATTCCACCCACGGGCCAACCAGAGGTAAGGACTCAAGCAGTCTCTGGGCACGGACGGTAATACTGTGAAACTCAGAATAAGGGTCCTGTGCATGTCCTTCCATACTCATGTGTAGCAAGGCAATATGAGCTATCATAGAGCCCCCCGGTAGCATATTAACCCCATAAGGGTCCATCTAACAAAAGAAAAACACATATGTAAGAGGTATGCACATCCATAAACAAAAAGCTTACAAATGAAAGTAACTGACAGTCTAATGTCGATATTACGCTCTTAATATCAATATCATTCTAGCAATAGACTATAGATAGTATCAATATCATTCTAGCAATAGACTATAGATAGTATCAATATCATTCTAGCAATAGACTATAGATAGTATCAATATCATTCTAGCAATAGACTATAGATAGCCTCCCCATCACTACCCCATTCGAATACTCACCCTAGAGGTTCTCACTCTACTTTCCTCAAGAAAATGTAAACCTGGGCTCTGATACCAAATCTGTAACACCCCAAGTATACATGATCCATTTCCTGTTTCCATCTGCTTAAGAATACCAATAAGATACAATGACTCAATGAACGGAGCGTTACCGCCGCCCATGAAGGACAAGGCTTGCATTAAACATGAAGATTTATCTTAATCCAAAGGTTACCCCATAATAGGGTATACACCATCATAACACAACCTTACATAACTCGGTTTGGAAATACAGTCGCAGCATCAAAATACATAAGTTAACTTAAAATACATTAGGCACTCCAAAATACATCACAATATGCCACGATAGCATCTTGGCTCTCCCACACCGTCCACTACATGAAGGGTTCTGTCTCATTTATCACCTCCGGCCTCCCTGCCCGCCTCAGGGCGGTTCACTGAACATTTGCCTAAAACAAAACATAAAAATATTTCGAACTGTGAACCAAAGCTCAGTACATATATCCCTGTACTGTTAAAGGTTCATTGAAAAGTAATTTAGGGCCCACTTGCAATTCATTTTAAGTGAAAATAGGGAATGAGATGTATATAAAACTGTATTGCGGATTATTATCTGCTAGTGCACCCCTTTAGTACCTGTTACGATCTGTGAATAGGTGTACACCTGCCAAGCCGACCGAGGGACCTGGCCTGAAGCCGCGCGGGTAACTGAGGGCAATGCCCTGTAACTGATAACTGACGGGGGCACCAATTATGTGATGAAACACTGATTAAAATGATTCATTGATGCTGCTTATCAAAATATTATGATTTTGATAAATGCATGCTGAGTACTAAAGATACAGGCAATAAACGTACCTGGAAGTTTTAAATGTTAATGCACAGAGGAATGAGATATACAAAAGTGAAGAAAATGGAAGCTTAGGCCTTGATTCTGCTCAAAAAGTCCATTACAGGAACATGAGGTTAGAAACGATCATGTTTTCATAACTGATAATTTTAAATAAAATTGGCTTATGAAGAGCTGTTACACAACGGTTCATGAGTAACCAAAAAGACATTGATGTAAACAAAAAAAATGAGAAGTGAGACATGGTAGCTAATTTAGAACATTTGGTCTTCAAAGGAGGGTATGGGAAGAATAACCCATAACTCAGCGTCCCGACCTCCAAATAGGACGTAAGACCCCAATATAAATAGCTTAGGAAGGCCTCTAAAACTTTCACCAAGGACTCAAAACATGACTCCCATGCTAGGTTTCCTAAAAAGGGGTTAGAACACTAACATGTCAGTTTTAAACCCATCCTGCACAGGTTCGGTAAAATGACCATAACTTTTTCCACAGACCTCGGATTGATGCGATTCAAGATTCATTTTGAAGCTAACACACTGACCTATCTCCCCACCAAAAATCAGAATTTTTGGATTGGCCGATCATTACCAGTTTCCTTTCAAAGCCTGCCCTGTGTCTCTGAAAATTCCAGCAGCACTGCTTTAGTGTTTTCCTTCATGTTTTTCACCAATCCCCAACTCAAACTCCTTTTTAAGAGTGTGTAAATACACTTTGGTACATCCCAACCTCATACAAAAACACCATACATAATTTCTTTTCATATTCATATCAAATAAAGCTCCCTTTTTAGTCACATATACTCACACACCACACATTTAGCCTTAGTTGGTCCAAATCATGCATTTTGAGCAAAACCCTAGCTTTGGGTTAACTTGAACTCACTTCCATCTTTTCCCAAACACCATAAAAACCACAAGAAACTTCAATATATTAAAACATAAGCCAAAACAAGGATAAAACAAGCAATAAACCTCACTTGAACAAGTGACTTGCATGAACAAGATGAAACCCTAACCCTAACTTCATCTCTACCTTAATCCATCAACAAGGAGGTTCTTAAAACCTCAAAAACAGCATGATCCATCACTAAAACAACCATAATAAGAACCAAAAATCAACAAGATCAAGAATCAAAACACAAATCAACATAGGGGTCAAAAGAACACTTACTTTGTGCTTGAGAAAGTTGCTAGAAATGATGCTTGATGTCCATGAAAGTGAAAGGGATGTTTGGGGGTGGTGAGTAGGGATGTTTGGTGGGTTTTTTTGGTGGTTGAAGGTGGCTGAAATGGTGATGGTTTCTCTGTTGTTGCCGTGTAGAGAGAGGAGGAGAGGGAAGAGAGAGAAGCTCACAAAAAGGCTTGGTTAAAAATGAACCAAAATGAAAAAAATTTACAATTTATATTTCAATTTACTTGGTTGAAAATTGAAAGAGAAAAGTCAAGAAAAGCATGCTTGATTAAGGCTTAATTAAGTGAGATTAGCTAAACAAATGAGGTTCAAGACTTGTTGCATCACAAACGGCCCTAAATGGGCTCGGTTTTGAGAAAGAACTGAAACCGAGTGCGTTTGTGAAATTTTTTTTTTTTTTTTTAAGTTTGCGATTGACCTAAAGATAATTAAATCACTTAATTCATAAATATCAAGGTCTAATTTCGATGATTTTACAAAACAAAACTCGAATTGCAAGGTGAGGCCCATTGGATTTCCCACTTGAAATAACAAAGGAAACAATGATTTAAATGCGACGAAATTAATCACATAGATTAATGAAAAGAATAAATATAATATAGGGTTGGACTATTACATATATATATATATATATATATATGCATGGTTATAACCGTTGGTTGCGGTGCTCTGCTAATTGTTAGTTGTTCAATCGGTAAGTCCAGCATTGGTAAATTGCGTAAGTTATGTATCACTTTTCAGTATATCATAATGATTAGGATACTAGATTGTGAAATTGAAACCGAGATGGTAGTTGGATGGTTTGAGGAAGAACTATGAGTGGTTCGAGGTCCTTGTGGTACGGTGCTTATGAGGAGGGAGCCTGGGTTGTGAATTAACCGCAATCGTGGAGATTGCGAGGCCATATGTGGCTCATTGTGCTGAATTGATCATTAAGTGCTTGAATGTGATACATGTGGACCCCCCTTCCCTTCCATGTCCTCAAGTTACATTATGTGCATAAGGGTGAGTTTTTCAAAGAAGGATTTCATGTTTTGAAATGATAGTAGCCATAATTATTAGTGCATGATGGCCTGTTTTAACTAAATGAATATAGTTTTGGGAGTGAACTCGCATGAACGGGGGAATTCCTAAAGAGTTTTATAAAGGCGTGAGTTGTATGAAAAAGGATTTCACTGTGAGAAGCAACAAAATTATTAGCCGTTATAGCCGATACGCTTTAAATTGGCTAAGATAATGTGCTGCGGACAATATGATATGAATGATGTTAGCCTAGGGGATAAGTTCTAGTACTAAGAGACCCTAGAAGACCCTGACGAGCGTATGTAATGGTCCGATATGTTGTGTAGCCGTCCCGGGAGTAAGAGCTTAGCGTGAGAGTTAGGTCTCACTATGGGGTTTGAGAATAGATCTCACCCAATCAGCGCCCTTTAATGATCTTATGCCATATGTATTTTCCTAATAAGTAAAGAAAAGCAGTTGGCATTCGCCATTTTAAGTATTTTAGGAAGAATGTTTTTATGGGCCGATAAGAGAACAGATGAATAAAATGTGAAAAGTTTATAAGGGTCAGTATGCGACCGATATAAAAGAAATTTCTTTTAAAAAATATGAGCCTAAAGAGGCTAAGAGAAGAGTTTTTATGAGCCTCAAGAGGCTAAATGAAGTGTTTTCAGTAAAAAAGAAAGAAAGCTTCCTGTGCATGACTTGTGCATATCATATGACTGAATCTAAGTAAAGTATGCTGATGAAAATAAAATTGTTATGTGCATGTTCCAAATGTAACTTATGAATGAGATGCTAAGTAAGATACGTTTATGAAAGAGAAAGCCTTATGAGCATATTTTACGCATAACCTATGAATGAGATTTGAATGAGACTTGAAATTTGTGTGTGCCTTATGTATATCATATGAATGAAATGCCAAGAAAAGTATGACTATAAAAAGAGATAACCTTATGTGCACTTCATATGAATGATGTTTTATGTATAGTTTGAATGGAATGCTAAATAGTTATGTTTCTGAAAAAGAAAGTTCCTTTGCTTAGCCTCGTTGCTTGCTTATGTGAATTGAGTGCTTGGTTTTAAGAAGTTGGTTATTTAGGAGCATAGAAATATGTTCAAGTGGTTAAAATGAAGTTTATGTTTAGTGATCCTTCCATAAGGGTTTTATGAATGCCTAATATGATAGTAAAGTATGAATATGTGATATGTGACTATTAAAGATACTATTGCCTGCAACGGTTTTGGTTTTAAGGGGGTTGGGGGACACTCACTGAGCGTGTGGTTGCTCATCCCACTAATCTTTCCCCCTTTTCCCCAGGTTTTCATTATGACAGGAAGAAGTTGAGTCAGCTAAGTCCAGATGGAATCTATTCTTGCTTGCAAGGTATCGTGTGTGCCCATTTTGAAGGGATCTTACGTCTTTAATGAAGTCATGTAATGTGTTCTTAGTTTCTAAATGTATGTAAACCAAGTATTCTAGTTCATGTATTGTATATAGTATAAAGGTCGCTCTGTATGGCCGTATGAGGCAACCATCTAAATAGTTAGATGTCTTCTTGGTTAAAATTAGTTATATTTTGGGATGTAAACCCCAATACTCCGATTGTGTGAACCGTTGAGTTGTATCTTTTATTTCTTCTTTATTAATGAACTATTCTGTTTGGTGTACTCCGAGTGAGTAGCTCGTTGAGTTATGAACTCCGGCGTATAGCCGTTGAGATTCTTTTCAATGTTTTATGCTTTCGTTGATTTACAAGGGTTTATTGTAAGGCTTTTAGCCTGGAAACGGTCAGTTTTTAGGGGAAACTCTATCCGTTTTGCCCCAGAATTTAAGTAATAAGTTAAAAAAACGTAACGCTTCCGACCTTAGGAGCAGGGGGTTTTATATTGATGGTATTAGAGCAAAGGTCCTGCGACCATAGGCCGCGACCTGAGTCTTGCATTTCATATAGTTGCTTAGGAACACTTTGCGGTTATATGACATATGTTGTGCTTTGTGTGCAAATGTGAGCTTTGTATGATCATTGCTGCACTTAACTAGTTATGTATGGCTCGAGAAGGTCGATTAAGTAAAAGTGGCAAGTTGTGCATTAGTATAGGAGTCAAATAGCTCTCCCCACACCTTCAGGTGACGTTGTGAGTACTTCGTTGGTATAATATGTTCCTAATGTGCTAGCTGACTTCATTGATTGACTTATATGCGATCTGGGTAAACCGATCGAATAAAATGTGAGCCGCGTGTTAGGATGTGAACCCAATTCACTTCCATGTTCTTGTGTGAGCCAAGTGATGTTTTGAATGATAAATGTTTTCTTCGTGTGTTTTGATAAGACAATCGATAGTTAAAGCACGTCAATTTAGACTCGAGTGATTGAAAATCCTTTTCTAAGCTCGCCTTTGCCCCTAAAGTACGATTTGCTCCTCAGGCCCCTTGATGGAGTGAGCAGACGCACTCAAAGGTTGGTAGAGAAGAAGTTCAAAACCAATCAACTTTTTTTTTTCACCTTTGAAATCCGAAGTTTCGAAGTGTTAATGTCCTTTCGCTGTCGAGTCAAGTTTTACTTTACACTCTTTAGCTATGATGAATGAGCTTAGGTTTCCAAGTACATGCCATTGTACTATACGTGTCGAGATCGGTTGCTATAATTGATAATCCTACTAAATGAAATCTTCCCTTTATTTTTGAATTCTGAATTCCCTGAGTACATTAGGGGCTACTTTTGTATGCGTGCTTGAAGACTAAATGCTAATGGTAGGACCTCGTTAAACATTGCGTACTGTACCTACTGTTTCCCTTCTTCGCCATTATTGCCTAAACCATGCATTACTTGTTCTTTTTTTATTATATGGATTGTTATTCGTGAATGGGGTGACAATATTTTGGCTCGAACGAACCCAGATATATCTAGAAAGCATAAGGGAGAAAGAACCTGGCAGACTTTAGAATTGTACGTAGTAAACAATCCCTACCAAAGTGAGTGACATAAGCAGTAGGACTCCTATGATCACCCTTGAGATAGGTGTACCTCCTAAGACCTTAACGCGTACCTATAAGGCCATCAAAGTGTTTGTGATCAAATGCCAACAAAATGAGCTTTGACAACTGCTTGCTTGAATTTGATTAAACATGTAATTGTGTTAGTTAGAATAATTTGACTTTGTGCAGTTAGTTACACGACATGACTCTTGAATCGTTATGTACAACCCATCAATACTGTTTTCTCGTGTTATAATTGGACTGGTTGAACTCGATGTATGTAATGCGTGATTAGATGACAATAGAGCTATATTTACATGAATCATGTCTATAGAGATATATATCTCATGTGTAAGAAAGTAGTATGGTAGAATACTCGAGGTTATGTCATCATGCGCAGTTTTCAAGTATCCTGTGAATGATTGGCTTAGTAAATGCGTATCTTGGTAGTTGCTTGACTTAAGTTGGCTTAGCATGTGGCTTGATTAGCCAACGATTTAAGTTTTGTAAATAAGGGCATGACATGACCTCTGACACGTTATCTGCATTCCGTGAATTCTATGATTCCATATTATAGCTGAATAACTGCATACACTCATATCTAGAGCATGATGAGACGACCTTAGAAGCCTGCGCTCACATATTCTTGCAATGAATCAAACATTAAAGCTATTGGATGAGCATAACCCTTCATTTGTATGAATCTATGACTTAAGAGACACTCAGTTCCAAGTAGAGACCTTAGGGAAAGTCTCCTCACCATCAAAACCATTGAGTTACATTATGCCTTAGCGTTTTCATCTCAAAGTTATTCTTATCGACATGATATGCTAGTTTACGTTGATTCGTGATTTTTGATCTTCAGTGCTCCGTTGTTAACTCCTACGTGATGTCAATGTGAATTCAAGTGTTACTCCGAGTTCCTTCGTTGTCCCTGTGATGTAATTTGATGTCTCTGCTATCCTATTGTGATGTGGTAACTTCTCGTAAATGATTTAACCTTAGATTGACCTAATATCTTCATGTTTTAGAACAAACCTAATTTAGTTAACCCCTTCATATGACCTTGACATGTCCTGTCTAAGTTACCATGAATGTAAGGCCCATAAGTTAGCTGGAATTGATGTAAGAACATAGGAATGTCAATCATACATGCTTTCATTTTATGAATTGCTTGCTATATGTATGTCAACCGGTTTCATGTTACCTCCAATTCCTAAACTTGAGAATGGTGAATTGCTGATACTATGCAATACTATGTCATGCTATTATACTTAAATGAGGCTATGTGACGCTATTATGCTTAAATGATACTATGTGGTGCTATGTGGCGCTATGTGGCATTCTTGTTATTCTAAATGTGTTATAGGAGTCTCCATGTTAATCATTGTGGTCCCAAAAGTGACTTGAATTCATGTTTTAGAATGAAACTGCTAGTGTATGACTTTAAGATGTCAATGTCTCAATTGTCATGCCTTGCGATGCCCACTTATAGATGCATATGCATAGAATTAGTGCTTATCGTGCGAACTGAGTCTAGATTATCGAAAATCTTTGTTCATTTTTCAAAACAAACTCGATATGGTTTTCTACGCCAACTCATTTGCCCCTCTTCGATGCGATTTGCCCACGGCGCCTAAATATAGTGAGTAAATGCTTGAAGAGGATTAGCGAGGAGGAGATTGGATACCATAAGCCATTTTCTTTCGATTTAAAAGAAGTAGTGTCTGCAAAATGAAACCTTTTGGAAACCTACCGTGTAGATCTTAGTTGTGTGTGTGCATTCTAGGAAAGACTGAACCTAGATTTAGAATTTCGAGGACGAAATTCTTTTAAGGGGGGAAGAATGTAAGAGCCGCACCTTCAGTCTACTACTACTAACTGTTTTAGTTGTTGAATTTACAAATCTGTGTTTGAATTATTTTTCAACAAGGGTACTGAGTCAATTGTGTGAGTTTTTAATGATTAATTTTATTAAAAGGAACGACTATATGATGTATGTCATTATTGACGTTACTTATTTATAAAATTATTGAATCAATGCTAACCCGAGTTTTTAAAATTGTTTTCGTTTTATTTAGTCGATTCCCAAAGTCTAGATTGAAATTTTAGTTGTGGAACGCTTCAACTCGAGTTTAGTCTAATCATTAACGAGTTTGGGTCTGAAACCTGGCTGAATTATGTTGTTTGAACCCAAAAAAAGAAAAAGGAAATTAGAAAAGGGGGGGCTAAGCCGGGTCTGAGGAAACCCGAGACCCCCGACACCTCCTCCCCTCTCCCCCCTCTAACGCTCGCTCTCTCTCTCTCCCTCTCACCGGCAACCACTGGCCGGCGTCTGGCGTTACCGCCGTCCGCTATGCATCGCCGACGAGAGGAGACCACCGGTCCCCTACCCACGCATCACCGACTGTCCACCACACCATTCTTCTTCTCCCACTTTGCACGGCCAAACCAACCCAGAAAACCACGCGTCCACCACCCGAAAACCACTACCCACATGCCGAAATCCGGCAACCCACACCCCACACGACCTCCTCTATAAATTGGGGGCCAAATTCGGGTCTAAATCAACCAAAAACGCCACCAAATCGGAAGCTAGGGTTTGGGATTCTCAAGCTTACGGGCTAGGATTCCGGTCCAGTTGGTTAGGGCCTTCAACCACCGCTGTTTGAATTCGAAATTAAGCAATTTCAGGTAGGTGTTTCTCCCCTCCTAAGCTATTATTATTTTCAAAAATATTTTCAGCAGATTGATGTTACATGTCAGATTAAGGTTAGCTAAAGTAGTTAGAAATGCCGAGAATTGAATGAAAATGTGTTGCCTGATGATTTCATACCCGTTTATGGCCAACCAGATTGTATACCTAGAGTGTCGCTTGCTGCTGGTAGCTATGCTTGTCTCGAATCAGTTTTTAATTTTAGCTTAGAAATGCACAAAATCTGTGTTATAGGCTGTAGCTGTGTTTTAGTTATACCTGAGTTGGTTCGAATCGATTTATGTGCAAAATCGCTGCTTGAGAGTAACTTGAATTGTATTATGCTAAAATGACTTAAATAGGCTTGAAATGCAATGTCGAGACAACGAATGACGCTTCGAATCGATGCATGTTAGTTCAGTTAGTTCATGCCTGAAAAATGGGTTCGAAATGAATTATGTCTGTTTATAATCGATTCAAGCATGTTTAGTTAGCTCATGCCTAATTAATAGTTTCGAAACGATATATGAATGCTTAGAATCGATTTTAGTACATTCAGTTAACACATGCCTGAAAGTTTGGTTCAAACTAGGCTATGCATGTTTAGAATCACGTTTAGTATATTTAGCTAACGCATGTTTGAAAGGTCGACTCGAATAGTAACACCGACATACTAAACGAATGGCTGAAAGTTTGGTTCGAAGGACCAGGGGTGTCACCATATATGTATACATATATCGAGGAACTATTTTTGGGCCTAGGCTCTCCACCATGCTGGCTGCGTGGTTGAAATGAGATAGTTCCTCGATACTGAGGATGGGCTATGAGCTGGGACTTGATCCAGTTTCCACATGGGGTGAGGAAACTAATGTGTGAATGGTCACAGCTATATTCCTTGAATCTATTAAGAAAGTCAACTCCTAAGAGGAGGTTATAGGTAGCATCTTTAGGTGCTTGTATTCCTACAGTAGGTAGTGGTAATACCTTGAACTGGTTTTCTGTGCTATCTTGGATAGCTATAAACTGACCAAAAACTGCTTTGGTGAGTTTAGTAACCTGTCCAGATGCTACAACCACCTGTAGGGGTTTATGCAAGTCTTTCCAGTATCGTTCTGGATAAGAATTGGCGGATGCCATTGTGACATCTGATCCGGTGTCTATCATGGCATGAAACCATTCAGGTTGATGAAACCTGTAAACTAACTGTGCCTTAATATATGGTACCTTATTCATGGACTTTACTAGCATGAACAATTATACCATTGAGCTTAATGGTCATAAAATGCTCAGTTATGGAATAAATGGTTTCTGAAAAGAAACGCATTCCTAAGAGCAAATCAGCTTTAGTATTGAAAGCTTGATTTTCAAGATGAATAATCCGTTCAACGGATTCAAAGAGTACAGGAACATAGGTTAGTTTTTGTTCTTGCATTTGAGAACAAATCTCAGGACCAGCGTAGTTATGCTGAATGGCAGGATTAATCCAAATCAATCCGTCTTTCCATTGTGTGATGTAAATCTTACTCACAATTTGGAAATTAGTCAATTTTGGGTTTGGCAATCGCTCAAGGGGGTAGCTTTGTAGAATACTACCGTCTACGGAGTATCTACCTTGCATACTGTTGCATCTATTAAACAGTGGTTTCTGTTTAATATCAATTTGCCACTCTTTGATTGGCTGCAATTTAGGTCTAGAAATCTCTTGGACTTCACAGATATCAGAAAAGATATCGTCTAACTCAATTTCGTCTTTTTGGAGAAATTGGTCAATAACATGAGTGTTACTTAGCATGTAACTTACCATGGTATAGATGGTAAATAGTGAATGGTGTAGACTTTCTAGTAAGTCTGACCTTTGAAAGTGATAACAGAGATTTAGGGCACGGTTAGTGTCTAAATCCCTAATGGGTATACTATACCCTGGGTAAGTGGTGAAACTAAGATTTTGGTAAACCAAGTTTCCATTCAGAATGCCTATTATGGCTTCTGATCGATTTGCAATGCGATTATGCATTAATGTAAGAATTATAGGGGTGTCTAATCCCTTTTGAAAGGTGGCTTTCAAATGAATCCTTACTGCACCAAAATGGATATAACCGATCTTAGTTCGGTCTTTTTCAGGGATTTTCCTGATTTTTTGTCTAATCTGTTCGATGGTTACTAAGGGCAATTCTACTTGTCCTTCAGCTAGATTGCTGCTAATAGGGGTTTCCTGAATATTAGTACCAAAGTACTGAATATTCTTTCTACGGAAAATTTGTAATAAGGTTCGTTTAAAACCTTCATGCTCATTTATCTTGAGATTTTTAGATAAAATCTTTTGATACTTCTTTTTATCGAAAAGTAACTCGTTAGAGTACGTACCTGAGGATTCTCCTTCCTCTTGTTGTGAATGCTCTTCAGTCTGACTCATCGTCTGAGCTGCTGGATAAATATGTTAAGACGAGGATCTCGTCGTCAGACGTTATGTCTGAAAATGCTACTTCTTCGTAGCCTGCAAATTGCTCAAATAACTTATTAGAGCAAACGCCAGCAAAATTAATCTTTTTGGGGCATTCATTTACATAATGTCCCTTTTCATTGCAGTTCCAACATTTACAATCTTGTTTTTGGATCTGCTTAGAAGAACTCTTGTCTTCCTTTTTCTTTTGTTTCTTTTTAAAGAATTTTCTTTTCTTCTTGAAAGGTTTGGGGTGCTTATTGACACGTTTACCAAGTTTCTTTTTGGCCTTAAACTTCTTTTTCTGTTTAGTAGGTTTGTCTAATTGACAACCAAACTTACTAAGATAATAGAGCTGATCTTTACATTTCAGCTTCTTTTGGTCCTTTTGAAGCCTCCTTCTTTTATAGGCTTTTTCACATTCATCTGCTAGTGTTACTCTAGCGAACTCAATTCTGGCACCTAATGTGTCAGTTCTTTCAGGTCGTTCTACGGCCTTCCATTTACTAAATATTAAATCACTCCATGGGAATGGTAATTTAGTAAAGAACATATCGTTATGGAAATTTAACGAATTAGGGGCTGCTGAAGATATTTCAGCCTTGTAATAATACTTTTCAAATTCACAAACATAAGCATCAAAATAATTGATGTCGCATATCTGTAAATTATAAAGCATCGTGAGGTATTTTTGCCTCTTTAATCGTTCTTCTCTTAAACGATACTAAGAATAATCTTCTCCCAAAAATTCTCTTCGAATTTCGTTCTCAATCGTATTAATGATTGTTTTATTGTCATTAGTGGTTGTTCCACCTAAATATCTTACCTTGGTTTCTTCAGGTAAGGCAGTAAACCAGTCAGATACTTTCCCACTTAAGGTTAAAGGGATGAAAATTTTTAATTCATCACCATCTGTTCTAGTGACACCAGAATAAATGAGTAAGGCTTTTACCTATTCCTTGATAACTTCGTCTGTATTTGTAACACAGTCAATGTTTAAGGTAGCGCCTGCATTACTCAAAGGGTAGGCATGGCCTGGGTGAGGGAATAGATGAGGTCTTCCCACTCGTCTTTGTCTAGACGATGAGTGACGATATCGGTAGCGTTGTGCTTCCTCTTCGTCATCACTTCCTATTTGACTATCAAGATTAGTCTGACTCTCAGGTCTTACCTCTGGACCACTTGGACCACTTGGACCACTAGACTGGGTCGAGTCTGGTACAATCATGGGGTGACTAGATGATGCTTCACCTGTAGCCTCCATATTACATTGTAATTGGAGTTCACTGATCTTATCTAAGATCTCATCTTCCTCATCAGAATTAGCTTGAGCATATTCTTGCTCTAATTCTTCTAAGGAGATAAACGTCCGAACCATGTTCGAAATTGAAGGATACCCTGGTTTGGTAGGGTCAATAGAAGGGTTAAATCTAACTCTTCTGCGAACAATTTGTTGTTCTGGTTCTGATTTAGGAGTATGCAGAATTAATTTCTGGATCTCTCCTAATCCCTCGTAGATACTATCTAACTTGGTATCTATTGTTTGTCCTTGTAAATTGGACTTCCACAATTCCTTATAAGGAGATGATGAACTGCTACTAGCTTTATCCATCACTCAATCCTGATAAAGAATCTCTAGCAGGACTTGCTAGGTCAGGTTGTACGTACCATTGACAATTGGCAAGTTCAGCCTGTTGACAGATATAAATCCATTTTTTATCTTTGGTTTTAAGACAATTTGCTTGGTCTCTGGGTCTGAGACATGAAGAATGGCTCTGATACCATTTCGACAGCTTCTTTTTCCAGTTATTGAGCATAGCTACAACTGGGTGCGGAATTATTTTTAGACCTATTGGTCCTTCTTCATTTAAGAAACTCTTGATATCTATAGTCATAATTTTGGTTATGACGTCTAAGACAAGTGTCTAAAGAAAGTAAGGCCTCGTTAATGCCGTCAAGAATAGCCTTTTGGCGGTGGATAGCATTAATATGATAAAGATTATTATTTTCAAGGATACTCCTTGGGCTTGGAATAATTATCTCGCCATCAGCGAGTACTAGAGGATTATCGAAAAAGTCATTGCCTAATCGTTCTAGTCCTCGTCTGCTAATGTTAATCAAGGTCTCTTTGACCTGAATAATAAACTCACTGTTTTCCTTCTCTAGAAGGCATCGTTCTAAGGCATTTTTAACTATAGCCTTGGCATGCAGTTGTTCAGGGCTGAAGGGGTTCATGATAACTGAAATAGGTTTCAAGCATATAAACAAATTAATGATAATTATTAGTCTTATCAAACTAAGTAGTAAATATGCATCTTGAGATAGAACATGATTAGTTAGAGTCAAGATCAATACCTTGCTGGACCTCAGCCTCTTTCGCCGGCGACCACCTGTCTATTGGCTACTTCTCTGGCTATTCCAAAGGTACTCCAGACCTTTCTCTCAAACTAAATAATGTTGTACACCAAGATATATAAAAACTACTTTTATTGATAATACTAATAATTATACACTAATCTTGTTTACATACTCTACTCCCTAAAGGAGTAGTTACTCAACCTTCATTCTCTCTCTAGGAATTTTAGATAGAGATGCTCTCTCCGTTTTTCGATGCCCCTAACAAATGAGGCCATGCTCCTTATATAGAGCAACACAACCGACAATCGTACAAATCACTTAAAGCAAATAGTACAAATTTCAAAAGAAAAATTACATAATTTGCTTTTACTGTTGGTGATAGTGCGCCTTTTGAAAACGCGTCGTCCTTTTGCTTTTGCACTGTTGAAGATTCCTGCTTTTACTGTAGGAAATGCGTTCTTTCTTTTCGTACGAAGACGCGTTGTCCTTTGCAATGGTGGACGTCCTTTTTTGCAGTAGTGGCCTTTGCTTTTCTTAATCACGAAGCGTCCTTCTGCTTCTTCAGTAGTGGGTGCTGCTTTTGATAAAGTAGTGCCTTTCACAGCTGGCTGATAATAATACCTTCTTGGTACTTTCTTGTGGGGTCCAACACGCTTCCTTTCTATAGAAGCCTGGGAGGGCAAATACAGCAACCTGCTGTCTTTTCTTCGTGGAGATTTCCACATAGCAAACTTCGCGTATGATGAGTTCCTGGTATTCTACAAGTATGTATTAGGCTAATCCCTGAACTTATTTTGTTTAGGGCATCATACCTAGGAGTACAATTTCCTTCAGCATAGATAAAAATGTTGCTGGGGGAATTATACATGAAGCCTTTGTTGGCTTTTCTTAAAGATTCTAATTTCTTTAAGATGACGATAAACCCGAGAGCTCGTCTGTTACAGATCCATCCCTCATCAATATCTGGGATTTCAAGGGATTTGTTCTTTCTGAACTTTAAATTGGCCTTGTTGGGAGTACAAAGCTGGATAATTAACCATCCTGGCACTGGAGTTGGTAGAACTTCTGGGCTGGCTGATAGTATTTTTAATACTACCCAATCAGATTTGGAGCTCTTCCGAAACTTTTTGACAGCTTCGATTATGGACTTATGTAGTCCAAGAATCTCTCTGTTTCCTGGGTTGCATGTAATGCTAGCACAGAAACCAAACATGACTGCCTTGCTAACATCGTCTGTAGGACTTCCTGCAAGGAAATGAATTCTGGGGTAGATCCCAGAAGTGTCAATCATTTGACTGTTAGTATTCTGGGCCGTATAAATCCATTTTGAATATGAAACGTATTGTTCCATGGATATAGCCTGCTTCAATATAGGCTTATATTTATAGGCACGATAACTGTGAAATCATCTTCTTCCTCTGTTTCTGAGGAGGTAGAACATTCCTGAACCTTTCCTTTCGTTTTGAAAGTAGGCTTAGGGATTTCTTGTGTGGACAAAAGTCCCTCTCCTTCTTGGAGACTATCGGACACGAGTCCTTTTCCTTTTTGGGCACGTTCACATGCTCCAAGAAAGGCCTGATGTGTTTCATCAGATAAGTCAATGGCTTGTAACGCCATTACTTCATCTAGGCTAGATAAGGCCTGGATGATACGAGGATTAATTTCCTCTGCAATTTCCTTCTGGATTTGTGTCATTCGTCCATGAGCAACACATAATTCATGGATGGCCATTTCCAATAAGGATCTGGCGTCTGCTGAAGATGTCTCTTCCTCAACCATTGGCTTCCCTGCTAAGAAAATCGGCAAGATGGTTATTCTTACCTTTTATATGTTCAATATCGAATTGATATTCCTGAAAATATTGTTGCCATCTATGGCGTCTCTTGTACTCAGGGGTACAGGGGAGCTTATTAAAAATGTAAGCTTTCACATTAGTGTTGTCTGTTCTGACTAAAAACTTTACAGGTAAAATAAAGAAATGGAATTTAGCAAAACTCCGTTTTAAGGCGAGTAATTCTTTTTCATTGGTGTGATAATTAATCTCAGCTGGCTTAAAACATCCGTTAGCATACCTGCAAACATGTTCTTTGTCATCAGCCTTTCTGGCTTTAAGGACTCCTCCCCAGTAAAGGTCTGAGGCATCTGTTTCAACTATTAGTTGATCCCCTGGTTCAGGGATGGCCAATCTAGGTAATTGCCTACACAACTTCTTGAGTTGTTGGACAAGATGGGTGTGGTAGTCTTGCCATTGTAAATTTAATCTTTTCTTAAGGAGATCTTGAAGTGGACCTCTTAGCCATGCTAGGTTAGGCACAAAGTCACTGACATAATTGATACATCCTAAGAATCGTTCAACCTGTTTTCGGTCGCAGAGTTTATCAGGGAAGTTGGCAACTTTTTCACATATGTGGGGTTGCATTTCTATACCCTTATGGTCGATTTTTAGACCTAAAAACTCGATTTGTTCTTTTGCAGTCTCAGCTTTTTTAGCTGATAGTATTAACCCGTGATTACGGCTTTTCTCAATGAATTTCATGAGATGAGTTGCATGATCTGCAATATTAGAAGAAAAGATCAAGATATCATCAACATAAATTAGACAAAAGTCTGAATATTCATTGAAGATATTATCCATTCTTCTTTGGAAAATCTGTGGGGCGTTTTTTAGTCCCATAGGCATTACATTCCAAATGTATTGCCCCTGAGGTGTGCTGAATGCAGTTAAGGGTTGGCAGATTCTTTTAGTTTAATCTGATAAAATCCCGATTTGCAATCAAATTTGGAAAACCACTTTTTGTTAAGGGTTTTGTTGATAAGCAATTCCTTATTAGGAATGAAATAACCATCAAAGACGGTTAATTCGTTTAGCCTTTTGTAGTTAATCACCATTCTTGGCTTACCTCTCTTTTGTTCAGAGTGGTTGTTTACCATGAATGCTGGACTACTATGAGGACTTTTGTTATCCTCAGTGCTTTTGAAAGCTAATTGCTTTTCTTCGAATTCTTTGAGTTGGACTTTGAACTCGAGTTCATCTGCCTGACTATATCTCATGGGCTTAACTCGTACAATTGAGTTGGCCTCTTTGAGTTGGATGTCTGCATAAGTCTTATCCTTGTCCCAATATTTCAATGGGTTATCATCGAAATGGGCTTGTAGAAGTGTTTTTACTTCGTTTTCTAGCCTAAATTCTAATGCTCGTTGGGTGTTTGATAGAGCATTTATCAATTGGGCTTTGACCTTAGAATGGTCTTTGGGCCTTTTTGTAAGGTTTTTGGGCCGGTTTATATTTTTGGGCCTAGGCTCTCCACCATGCTGGCTGCGTGGTTGAAATGAGATAGTTCCTCGACACTGAGGATGGGTTACAAGCTGGGACTTGATCCAATGTCCACATGGGGTGAGGAAACTAATGTGTGAATGGTCACAGCTATATTCCTTGAATCTATTAAGAAAGTCAACTCCTAAGAGGAGGTTATAGGTAGCATCTTTAGCTGCTTGTATTACTACAGTAGGTAGTGGTAATACCTTGAATTGGTTTTCGGTGCTATCTTGGATAGCTATAAACTGACCAAAAACGGCTTTGGTGAGTTTAGTAACCTGTCCAGATGCTACAACCACCTGTAGGGGTTTATGCAAATCTTTCCAGTATCGTTCTGGATAAGAATTGGCGGATGCCATTGTGACATCTGATTCGGTGTCTATCATGGCGTGAAACAATTCAGGTTGGTGAAACCTGTAAACTAATTGTACCTTAATATATGGTACCTTATTCATGGACTTTACTGGCATGAACAATTATACCACTGAGCTTAATGGTCATAAAATGCTCAGTTATGGAATAAATGGTTTCTGATAAGAAACGCATTCCTAAGAGCAAATCAGCTTTAGTATTGAAAGCTTGATTTTCAAGATGAATAATTCGTTCAACGGATTCAAAGAGTACAGGAACATAAGTTAGTTTATGTTCTTGCATTTGAGAATAAATCTCAGAACCAGCGTAGTTATGCTGAATGGCAGGATTAATCCAAATCAATCCGTCTTTCCATTGTGTGATGTAAATCGTACTCACAATTTGGAAATTAGCCAATTTTGGATTTGGCAATCGCTCAAGGGGGTAGCTTCGTAGAATACTTCCGTCTACGGAAGTATCTACCTTGCATACTGTTGCATCTATTAAACAGTGGTTTCTGTTTAATATCAATCTGCCACTCTTTGATTGGCTGCAACTTAGGTCTAGAAATCTCTTAGACTTCACAGATATCAGAAAAGATATCATCTAACTCAATTTCGTCTTTTTGGAGAAATTGGTTAATAACATGAGTGTTACTTAGCATGTAACTTACCATGGTATAGATGGTAAATGGTGAATGGTGTAGACTTTCTAGTAAGTCTGACCTTTGAAAGTGATAACAGAGATTTAGAGCACGGTTAGTGTCTAAATCCCTAATGGGTATACTATACCCTGGGTAAGTGGTGAAACTAAGGTTTTGGTAAACCAAGTTTCCCTTCAGAATGCCTATTATGGCTTCTGATCGATTTGCAATACGATTATGCATTAATGTAAGAATTATAGGGGTGTCTAATCCCTTTTGAAAGGTGGCTTTCAAATGAATTCTTACGGCACCAAAATGGATATAACCGATCTTAGTTCGGTCTTTTTCAGGGATTTTCCTGATTTTTTGTCTAATCTGTTCGATGGTTACTAAGGGCAATTCTACTTGTCCTTCAGCTAGATTGCTGCTAATAGAGGTTTCCTGAATATTAGTACCAAAGTACTGAATATTCTTTCTACGGAAAATTTGTAATAAGGTTCGTTTAAAACCTTCATGCTCATTTATCTTGAGGTTTTTAGATAAAATCTTCTGATACTTCTTTTTATCGAAAAGTATCTCATTAGAATACGTACCTGAGGATTCACCTTCCTCTTGTTGTGAATGCCCTTCAGTCTGACTCATCGTCTGAGCTGCTGGATAAATATGTTAGGACGAGGATCTCGTCGTCAGACGTTATGTCTGAAAATGCTACTTCTTCCTAGCCTGCAAATTGCTCAAATAACTCATTAGAGCAAACGCCAGCAAAATTAATCTTTTTGGGGCATTCATTTGCATAATGTCCCTTTTCATTGCAGTTCCAACATTTACAATCTTGTTTTTGGATCTGCTTAGAAGAACTCTTGTCTTCCTTTTCTTTTGTTTCTTTTTAAAGAATTTTCTTTTCTTCTTGAAAGGTTTAGGGTGCTTCTTGACACGTTTTCCAAGTTTCTTTTTGGCCTTAAACTTCTTTTTCTGTTTAGTAGATTTGTCTAATTGACAACCAAACTTACTAGGATAATAGAGCTGATCTTTACATTTCAGCTTCTTTTAATCTTTTTGAAGCCTCTTTCTTTTATAGGCTTTTTCACATTCATCTGCTAGTGTTACTCTAGCAAACTCAATTCTGGCACCTAATGTGTCAGTTCTTTCAGGTCGTTCTGCGGCCTTCCATTTACTAAATATTAAATCACTCCATGGGAATGGTAATTTAGTAAAGACCATATCGTTATGGAAATTTAACGAATTAGGGGCTGCTGAAGATATTTCAGCTTTGTAATAATACTTTTCAAATTCACAAACATAGGCATCAAAATAATTGATATCGCATATCTGTAAATTATAAAGCATCGTGAGGTATTTTTGCCTTTTTAATCGTTTCTCTCTTAAACGATACTGAGAATAGTCTTCTCCCAAAAATTCTCTTCGAATTTCGTTCTCAATCGTATTAATGATTGTTTTATTGTCATTAGTGGTTGTCCCACCTAAATATCTTACCTTGGTTTCTTCAGGTAAGGCAGTAAACCAGTCGGATACTTTTCCACTTAAAGTTAAAGGGATGAAAATTTTCAATTCATCACCATCTGTTCTGGTGACACCAGAATAGATAAGTAAGGCTTTTACCCATTCCTTGATAACTTCGTCTGTATTTGTAACACAGTCGATGTTTAAGGTAGCGCCTGCATTGCTCAAAGGGTAAGCATGACCTGGGTGAGGGAATAGATGAGGTCTTCCCACTCGTCTTTGTCTGGATGATGGGTGACGATATCGGTAGCGTTGCGCTTCCTCTTCGTCATCACTTCCTATTTGACTATCAAGGTTAGTCTGACTCTCAGGTCTTACCTCTGGTCCGCTTGGACCACTTGGACCGCTAGACTGAGTCAAGTCTGGTACAATCATAGGGTGACTAGATGAGGCTTCACCTGTAGCTTCCATATTACATTGTAATTGGAGTTCGTTGATCTTTTCTAAGATCTCATCTTCCTCATCAGAATTAGCTTGAGCATATTCTTGCTCTAATTCTTCTAAGGAGATAAACGTTCGAACCACGTTCGAAATTGAAGGATACCCTGGTTTGGTAGGGTCAATAGAAGGGTTAAATCTAACTCTTCTTCGAACAATTTGTTGTTCTGGTTCTGACTTAGGAGTATGCAGAATTAATTTCTGGATCTCTCCTAATCCTTCGTAGATACTGTCTAACTTAGTATCTATTGTTTGTCCTTGTAAATTAGACTTCCACAATTTCTTATAAGGAGATGATGAACTGCTACTAGCTTTATCCATCACTCAATCCTGATAAAGAATCTCTAGCAGGACTTGCTAGGTCAGGTTGTACGTACCATTGACAATTGGCAAGTTCAGCCTGTTGACAGATATGAATCCATCTTTTATCTTTATTTTTAAGACAATTTGTTTGGGTTCTCTGGGTCTGAGACATGAAGAATGGCTCTGATACCATTTCGACAGCTTCTTTTCCAGTTATTGAGCATAGCTACAACTGGGTGCGGAATTATTTTTAGACCTATTGGTCCTTCTTCTTTTAAGAAACTCTTGATATTTATAGTCATAATTTTGGTTATGACGTCTAAGACAAGTGTCTAAAGAAAGTAAGGCCTCGTTAATGCCGTCAAGAATAGCCTTTTGGCGGTGGATAGCATTAATATGATAAAGATTATCATTTCAAGGATACTCCTTGGGCTTGGAATAATTATCTCGCCATCAGCGAGTACTAGAGGATTATCGAAAAAGTCATTACCTAATCGTTCTAGTCCTCGTCTGCTAATGTTAATCAAGGTCTCTTTGACCTGAATAATAAACTCACTGTTTTCCTTCTCTAGAAGGCATCGTTCTAAGGCATTTTTAACTATAGCCTTGGCATGCAGTTGTTCAGGGCTGAAGGGGTTCATGATAACTAAAATAGGTTCAAGCATATAAACAAATTAATGATAATTATTAGTCTTATCAAACTAAGTAGTAAATATGCATCTTGAGATAGAACATGATTAGTTAGAGTCAAGATCAATACCTCGCTGGACCTCAGCCTCTTTCGCCGGCGACCACCTGTCTATTGGCTACTTCTCTGGCTATTCCAAAGGTACTCCAGACCTTTCTCTCAAACCAAATAATGTTGTACACCAAGATATATAAAAACTACTTTTATTGATAATACTAATAATTATACACTAATCTTGTTTACATACTCTACTCCCTAAAGGAGTAGTTACTCAACCTTCATTCTCTCTCTAGGAATTTTAAATAGAGATGCTCTCTCCGTTTTCGATACCTCTAATAAACGAGGCAATGCTCCTTATATAGAGCAACACGACCGACAATCGTACCAATCACCTAAAGCAAATAGTACAAATTTCAAAAGAAAAATTACATAATTGCTTTTACTGTTGATGATAGTGCGTCTGCGTCGTCCTTTTGCTTTTGCACTATTGAAGATTCCTGCTTTTACTGTAGGAAATGCGTTTTTCTTTTCGTACGAAAACGCGTTGTCCTTTGCAATGGTGGACGTCCTTTCTGCAATGCTGGCCTTGCTTTTCTTAATCACGAAGCGTCATTTGCTTCTTCAGTAGTTGCTTTTGATAAAGTAGTGCCTTTCACAGCTGGCTGATAATAATACCTTCTTGGTAATTCTTGTGGGGTCCAACACGCTTCCTTTCTATAGAAGCCTGAGAGGGCAAATACAGCAACCGGCTGTCTTTTCTTCGTGGAGATTTCCACATAGCAGACTTCGCGTATGATGAGTTCCTGGTATTCTACAAGTATGTATTAGGCTAATCCCTGAACTTATTTTGTTTAGGGCATCATACCTAGGGGTACAATTTCCTTCAGCATAAATAAAAATGTTGCTGGGGGAATTATACATAAAGCCTTTGTTGGCTTTTCTTAAAGATTCTAATTTCTTTAAAATGACGATAAACCCGAGAGCTCGTCTGTTACAGATCCATCCCTCATCAATATCTGGGATTTCAAGGGATTTGTTCTTCCTGAACTTTAAATTGGCCTTGTTGGGAGTACAAAGCTGGATAATTAACCATGCTGGTGCTGGAGTTGGTAGAACTTCTGGGCTGGCAGATAGTATTTTAATACTACCCAATCAGATTTGGAGCTCTTTCGAAACTTTTTGACAGCTTCGATTATGGACTTATGTAGTCCTAGAATTTCTCTGTTTCCGGGGCTGCATGTAATGCTAGCACAGAAACCGAACATAACTGCCTTGCTAACGTCGTCTGTAGGACTCCCTGCAAGAAAATGAATTCTGGGATAAATTCCAGAAGTGTCAATCATTTGACTGTTAGTGCTCTGGGCTGTATAAACCCATTTTGAATATGAAACGTATTGTTCCATGGATATAGCCTGATTCAATATAGGCTTTGTGCCTTGGGCACGATGACTGTGAAGTCATCTTCTTCCTCTGTTTCTGAGGAGGCAGAACATTCCTGAACCTTTCCTTTCGTTTTGAAAGTAGGCTTAGGGATTTCTTGTGTGGACAAAAGTCCCTCTCCTTCTTGGAGACTATCGGACACGAGTCCTTTTCCTTTTTGGGCACGTTCACATGCTCCAAGAAAGGCCTGATGTGTTTCATCAGATAAGTCAATGGCTTGTAACGCCATTACTTCATCGAGGCTGGATAAGGCCTGGATGATACGAGGATTAATTTCCTCTCAATTTCCTTCTGGATTTGTGTCATTCGTTCATGAGCGATACATAATTCATGGATGGGCCATTTCCAATAAGGATCTGGCGTCTGCTGAAGATGTCTCTTCCTCAACCATTGGCTTCCCTGCTAAGAAAATCAGCAAGATGGTTATTCTTACCTTTTTATATGTTCAATATCGAATTGATATTCTAAAATATTGTTGCCATCTATGGCGTCTCTTGTACTCAGGGGTACAGGGAGCTTATTAAAAATGTAAGCTTTCACATTAGTGTTATCTGTTGACTAAGAACTTTACAGGTAAAATAAAGAAATGGAATTTAGCAAAACTCCGTTTTAAGGCGAGTAATTCCTTTTCATTGCTGTGATAATTAATCTCAGCTGGCTTAAAACATCCGTTAGCATACCTGCAAACATGTTCTTTGTCATCAGCCTTTCTGGCTTTAAGGACTCCTCCCCAGTAAAGGTCTGAGGCATCTGTTTCAACTATTAGTTGATCACCTGGTTCAGGGATGGCCAATCTAGGTAATTGCCTACACAACTTCTTGAGTTGTTGGACAAGATGGGTGTGTAGTCTTGCCATTGTAAATTTAATCTTTTCTTAAGGAGATCTTGAAGTGGACCTCTTAGCCATGCTAGGTTAGGCACAAAGTCACTGACATAATTGATACATCCTAAGAATCGTTCAACCTGTTTTCGGTCGCAGAGTTTATCAGGGAAGTTGGCAACTTTTTCACATATGTGGGGTTGCATTTCTATACCCTTATGGTCGATTTTTAGACCTAAAAACTCAATTTGTTCTTTTGCAATCTCAGCCTTTTTAGCTGATAGTATTAACCCGTGATTACGGCTTTTCTCAATGAATTTCATGAGATGAGTTGCATGATCTGCAATATTAGAAGAAAAGATTCAAGATATCATCAACATAAACTAGACAAAAGTCTGAATATTCATTGAAGATATTATCCATTCTTCTTTGGAAAATCTGTGGGGCGTTTTTTAGTCCCATAGGCATTACATTCCAAATGTATTGCCCTGAGGTGTGCTGAATGCAGTTAAGGGCTTGGCAGATTCTTTTAGTTTAATCTGATAAAATCCCGATTTGCAATCAAATTGGAAAACCACTTTTTGTTAAGGGTTTTGTTGATAAGCAATTCCTTATTAGGAAGGAAATAACCATCAAAGACGGTTAATTCGTTTAACCTTTTGTAGTTAATCACCATTCCTGGCTTACCTCTCTTTGTTCAGAGTGGTTGTTTACCATGAATGCTGGACTACTATGAGGACTTTTGTTATCCTCAGTGCTTTTGAAAGCTAATTGCTTTTCTTCGAGTTCTTTGAGTTGGACTTTGAACTCGAGTTCATCTGCCTGACTATATCTCATGGGCTTAACTCGTACAATTGAGTGGCCTCTTTGAGTTGGATGTCTGCATAAGACTTATCCTTGTCCCAATATTTCAATGGGTTATCATCGAAATGGGCTTGTAGAAGTGTTTTTACTTCGTTTTCTAGCCTAAATTCTAATGCTCGTTGGGTGTTTGATAGAGCATTTATCAATTGGGCTTTGACCTTAGAATGGTCTTTGGGCCTTTTTGTAAGGTTTTTGGGCCGGTTTATATTTTGGGCCTAGGCTCTCCACCATGCTGGCTGCGTGGTTGAAATGAGATAGTTCCTCGATACTGAGGATGGGCTATGAGCGGGACTTGATCCAATGTCCACATGGGGTGAGGAACTAATGTGTGAATGGTCACAGCTATATTCCTTGAATCTATTAAGAAAGTCAACTCCTAAGAGGAGGTTATAGGTAGCATCTTTAGGTGCTTGTATTACTACAGTAGGTAGTGGTAATACCTTGAACTGGTTTTCTGTGCTATCTTGGATAGCTAAAATGACCAAAAACGGCTTTGGTGAGTTTAGTAACCTGTCCAGATGCTACAACCACCTGTAGGGGTTTATGCAAGTCTTTCCAGTATCGTTCTGGATAAGAATTGGCGGATGCCATTGTGACATCTGATCCGGTGTCTATCATGGCATGAAACCATTCAGGTTGATGAAACCTGTAAACTAACTGTACCTTAATATATGGTACCTTATTCATGGACTTACTGGCATGAACAATTATACCATTGAGCTTAATGGTCATAAAATGCTCAGTTATGGAATAAATGGTTTCTGATAAGAAACGCATTCCTAAGAGCAAATCAGCTTTAGTATTGAAAGCTTGATTTTCAAGATGAATAATCCGTTCAACGGATTCAAAGAGTACAGGAACATAAGTTAGTTTATGTTCTTGCATTTGAGAATAAATCTCAGGACCAGCGTAGTTATGCTGAATGGCAGGATTAATCCAAATCAATCCGTCTTTCCATTGTGTGATGTAAATCTTACTCACAATTTGGAAATTAGCCAATTTTGGATTTGGCAATCGCTCAAGGGGGTAGCTTCGTAGAATACTACCGTCTACGGAGTATCTACCTTGCATACTGTTGCATCTATTAAACAGTGGTTTTCTGTTTAATATCAATCTGCAACTCTTTGATTGGCTGCAACTTAGGTCTAGAAATCTCTTGGACTTCACAGATATCAGAAAAGATATCGTCTAACTCAATTTCGTCTTTTTGGAGAAATGGTCAATAACATGAGTGTTACTTAGCATGTAACTTACCATGGTATAGATGGTAAATGGTGAATGGTGTAGACTTTCTAGTAAGTCTGACCTTTGAAAGTGATAACAGAGATTTAGGGCACGGTTAGTGTCTAAATCCCTAATGGGTATACTATACCCTGGGTAAGTGGTGAAACTAAGGTTTTGGTAAACCAAGTTTCCCTTCAGAATGCCTATTATGGCTTCTGATCGATTTGCAATGCGATTATGCATTAATGTAAGAATTATAGGGGTGTCTAATCCCTTTGAAAGGTGGCTTTCAAAGAATCCTTACTGCACCAAAATGGATATAACCAATCTTAGTTCGGTCTTTTTCAGGGATTTTTCCTGATTTTTTGTCTAATCTGTTCGATGGTTACTAAGGGCAATTCTACTTGTCCTTAGCTAATTGCTGCTAATAGGGTTCCTGAATATTAGTACCAAAGTACTGAATATTCTTTCTACGGAAAAATTTGTAATAAGGTTCGTTTAAAACCTTCATGCTCATTTATCTTGAGATTTTTAGATAAAATCTTTGATACTTCTTTTTATCGAAAAGTATCTCATTAGAATACGTACCTGAGGATTCACCTTCCTCTTGTTGTGAATGCTCTTCAGTCTGACTCATCGTTGAGCTGCTGGATAAATATGTTAGGACGAGGATCTCGTCGTCAGACGTTATGTCTGAAAATGCTACTTCTTCGTAGCCTGCAAATTGCTCAAATAACTCATTAGAGCAAACGCCAGCAAATTAATCTTTTTGGGGCATTCATTTGCATAATGTCCCTTTTCATTGCAGTTCCAACATTTACAATCTTGTTTTTTGGATCTGCTTAGAAGAACTCTTGTCTTCCTTTTTCTTTGTTTCTTTTAAAGAATTTTCTTTTCTTCTTGAAAGGTTTGGGGTGCTTCTTGACACGTTTACCAAGTTTCTTTTTGGCCTTAAACTTCTTTTCTGTTTAGTAGGTTTGTCTAATTGACAACCAAACTTACTAGGATAATAGAGCTGATCTTTACATTTCAGCTTCTTTTGGTCCTTTGAAGCCTCTTCTTTTATAGGCTTTTTCACATTCATCTGCTAGTGTTATTCTAGCAAAACTCAATTCTGGCACCTAATGTGTCAGTTCTTTCAGGTCGTTCTGCGGCCTTCCATTTACTAAATATTAAATCACTCCATGGGAATGGTAATTTAGTAAAGAACATATCGTTATGGAAATTTAACGAATTAGGGGCTGCTGAAGATATTTCAGCTTGTAATAATACTTTTCAAATTCACAAACATAGGCATCAAAATAATTGATGTCGCATATCTGTAAATTATAAAGCATCGTGAGGTATTTTTGCCTCTTTAATCGTTTCTCTCTTAAACGATACTGAGAATAGTCTCTCCCAAAAAATTCTCTTCGAATTTCGTTCTCAATCGTATTAATGATTGTTTTATTGTCATTAGTGGTTGTCCCACCTAAATATCTTACTTTGGTTTCTTCAGGTAAGGCAGTAAACCAGTCAGATACTTTCCCACTTAAAGTTAAAGGGATGAAAATTTTTAATTCATCACCATCTTCTAGTGACACCAGAATAAATGAGTAAGGCTTTACCCATTCCTTGATGACTTCGTCTGTATTTGTAACACAGTCAATGTTTAAGGTAGCGCCTGCATTACTTCAAAGGGTAGGCATGGCCTGGGTGAGGGAAAGATGAGGTCTTCCCACTCGTCTTTGTCTAGACGATGGGTGACGATATCGGTAGCGTTGTGCTTCCTCTTCGTCATCACTTCCTATTTGACTATCAAGATTAGTCTGACTCTCAGGTCTTACCTCTGGACCACTTGGACCACTTGGACCACTAGACTGGGTCGAGTCTGGTACAATCATGGGGTGACTAGATGATGCTTCACCTGTAGCCTCCATATTACATTGTAATTGGAGTTCATTGATCTTATCTAAGATCTCATCTTCCTCATCAGAATTAGCTTGAGCATATTCTTGCTCTAATTCTTCTAAGGAGATAAACGTTCGAAACCATGTTCGAAATTGAAGGATACCCTGGTTTGGTAGGGTCAATAGAAGGGTTAAATCTAACTCTTTTGCGAACAATTTGTTGTTCTGGTTCTGATTTAGGAGTATGCAGAATTAATTTCTGGATCTCTCCTAATCCCTCGTAGATACTATTAACTTAGTATCTATTGTTTGTCCTTGTAAATTGGACTTCCACAATTCCTTATAAGGAGATGATGAACTGCTACTAGCTTTATCCATCACTTAATCCTGATAAAGAATCTCTAGCAGGACTTGCTAGGTCAGGTTGTACGTACCATTGACAATTGGCAAGTTCAGCCTGTTGACAGATATAAATCCATCTTTTATCTTTGGTTTTAAGACAATTTGTTTGGTCTCTGGGTCTGAGACATGAAGAATGGCTCTGATACCATTTCGACAGCCTAGGCCCAAAAATATTAAACCGGCCCAAAAACCTTACAAAAAGGCCCAAAGACCATTCTAAGGTCAAAGCCCAATTGATGAAATGCTCTATCAACACCCAACGAGCATTAGAATTTAGGCTAGAAAACGAAGTAAAAACACTTCTACAAGCCCATTTCGATGATAACCCATTTGAAATATTGGGACAAGGATAAGTCTTATGCAGACATCCACTCAAAGAGGCCAACTCAATTGTACGAGTTAAGCCCATGAGATATAGTCAGGCAGATGAACTCGAGTTCAAAGCCAACTCAAAGAACTCGAAGAAAAGCAATTAGCTTTCAAAAGCACTGAGGATAACAAAAGTCCTCATAGTAGTCCAGCATTCATGGTAAACAACCACTCTGAACAAAAGAGAGTAAGCCAAGAATGGTGATTAACTACAAAAGGTAAACGAATTAACCGTCTTTGATGGTTATTTCCTTCCTAATAAGGAATTGCTTATCAACAAAACCCTTAACAAAAAGTGGTTTTCCAAATTTGATTGCAAATCGGGATTTTATCAGATTAAACTAAAAGAATCTGCCAAGCCCTTAACTGCATTCAGCACACCTCAGGGGCAATACATTTGGAATGTAATGCCTATGGGACTAAAAAACGCCCCACAGATTTTCAAAGAAGAATGGATAATATCTTCAATGAATATTCAGACTTTTGTCTAGTTTATGTTGATGATATCTTGATCTTTTCTTCTAATATTGCAGATCATGCAACTCATCTCATGAAATTCATTGAGAAAAGCCGTAATCACGGGTTAATACTATCAGCTAAAAAGGCTGAGATTGCAAAAGAACAAATTGAGTTTTTAGGTCTAAAAATCGACCATAAGGGTATAGAAATGCAACCCCACATATGTGAAAAAGTTGCCAACTTCCCTGATAAACTCTGCGACCGAAAACAGGTGAACGATTCTTAGGATGTATCAATTATGTCAGTGACTTTGTGCCTAACCTAGCATGGCTAAGAGGTCCACTTCAAGATCTCCTTAAGAAAAGATTAAATTTACAATGGCAAGACTACCACACCCATCTTGTCCAACAACTCAAGAAGTTGTGTAGGCAATTACCTAGATTGGCCATCCCTGAAACCAGGTGATCAACTAATAGTTGAAACAGATGCCTCAGACCTTTACTGGGGAGGAGTCCTTAAGCCAGAAAGGCTGATGACAAAGAACATGTTTGCAGGTATGCTAACGGATGTTTTAAGCCAGCTGAGATTAATTATCACAGCAATGAAAAGGAATTACTCGCCTTAAAACGGAGTTTGCTAAATTCCATTTCTTTATTTTACCTGTAAAGTTCTTAGTCAGAACAGATAACACTAATGTGAAAGCTTACATTTTTAATAAGCTCCCCTGTACCCCTGAGTACAAGAGACGCCATAGATGGCAACAATATTTTCAGGAATATCAATTCGATATTGAACATATAAAAGGTAAGAATAACCATCTTGCTGATTTTCTTAGCAGGGAAGCCAATGGTTGAGGAAGAGACATCTTCAGCAGACGCCAGATCCTTATTGGAAATGGCCATCCATGAATTATGTGTCGCTCATGAACGAATGACACAAATCCAGAAGGAAATTGAGAGGAAATTAATCCTCGTATCATCCAGGCCTTATCCAGCCTCGATGAAGTAATGGCGTTACAAGCCATTGACTTATCTGATGAAACACATCAGGCCTTTCTTGGAGCATGTGAACGTGCCCAAAAAGGAAAAGGACTCGTGTCCGATAGTCTCCAAGAAGGAGAGGGACTTTTGTCCACACAGAAATCCCTAAGCCTACTTTCAAAACGAAAGGAAAGGTTCAGGAATGTTCTACCTCCTCAGAAACAGAGGAAGAAGATGACTTCACAGTCATCGTGCCCAAGGCACAAAAGCCTATATTGAATCAGGCTATATCCATGGAACAATACGTTTCATATTCAAAATGGGTTTATACAGCCCAGAGCACTAACAGTCAAATGATTGACACTTCTGGAATTTATCCCAGAATTCATTTTCTTGCAGGGAGTCCTACAGACGACGTTAGCAAGGCAGTTATGTTCGGTTTCTGTGCTAGCATTACATGCAGCCCCGGAAACAGAGAAATCTAGGACTACATAAGTCCATAATCGAAGCTGTCAAAAAAGTTTCGAAAGAGCTCCAAATCTGATTGGGTAGTATTAAAAATACTATCTGCCAGCCCAGAAGTTCTACCAACTCCAGCACCAGCATGGTTAATTATCCAGCTTTGTATCCCAACAAGGCCAATTTAAAGTTCAGGAAGAACAAATCCCTTGAAATCCCAGATATTGATGAGGGATGGATCTGTAACAGACGAGCTCTCGGGTTTATCGTCATTTTAAAGAAATTAGAATCTTTAAGAAAAGCCAACAAGGCTTTATGTATAATTCCCCCAGCAACATTTTTATTTATGCTGAAGGAAATTGTACCCCTAGGTATGATGCCCTAAACAAAATAAGTTCAGGGATTAGCCTAATACATACTTGTAGAATACCAGGAACTCATCATACGCGAAGTCTGCTATGTGGAAATCTCCACGAAGAAAAGACAGCCGGTTGCTGTATTTGCCCTCTCAGGCTTCTATAGAAAGGAAGCGTGTTGGACCCCACAAGAAATACCAAGAAGGTATTATTATCAGCCAGCGTGAAAGGCACTACTTTATCAAAAGCAACTACTGAAGAAGCAGAATGACGCTTCGTGATTAAGAAAAGCAAGGCAGCATTGCAAGAAAAGGACGTCCACCATTGCAAAGGACAAAGCGTTTTCGTACGAAAAGAAAGAACGCATTTCCTACAGTAAAAGCAGGAATCTTCAATAGTGCAAAGCAAAAGGACGACGCAGACGCACTATCATCAACAGTAAAAGCAAATTATGTAATTTTTCTTTTGAAATTTGTACTATTTGCTTTAGGTGATTGGTACGATGTCGGTCGTGTTGCTCTATATAAGGAGCATTGCCTCGTTTATTAGAGGTATCGAAAAACGGGAGAGCATCTCTATTTAAAATTCCTAGAGAGAGAATGAAGGTTGAGTAACTACTCCTTTAGGGAGTAGAGTATGTAAACAAGATTAGTGTATAATTATTGGTATTATCAATAAAGTAGTTTTTATATATCTTGGTGTACAACATTATTTGGTTTGAAGAAAGGTCTGGAGTACCTTTGGAATAGCCAGAGAAGTAGCCAATAGACAGGTGGTCGCCGGCGAAAGAGGCTGAGGTCCAGCGAGGTATTGATCTTGACTCTAACTAATCATGTTCTATCTCAAGATGCATATTTACTACTTAGTTTGATAAGACTAATAATTATCATTAATTGTTTATATGCTTGAAACCTATTTTAGTTATCATGAACCCCTTCAGCCCTGAACACTGCATGCCAAGGCTATAGTTAAAAATGCCTTAGAACGATGCCTTCTAGAGAAGGAAAACAGTGAGTTATTATTCAGGTCAAAGAGACCTTGATTAACATTAGCAGACGAGGACTAGAACGATTAGGTAATGACTTTTTCGATAATCCTCTAGTACTCGCTGATGCGAGATAATTATTCCAAGCCCAAGGAGTATCCTTGAAAAATGATAATCTTTATCATATTAATGCTATCCACCGCCAAAAGGCTATTCTTGACGGCATTAACGAGCCTTACTTTCTTTAGACACTTGTCTTAGACGTCATAACCAAAATATGACTATAAATATCAAGAGTTTCTTAAAAGAAGAAGGACCAATAGGTCTAAAAATAATTCCGCACCCAGTTGCCCTAAATCTCTGTTATCACTTTCAAAGGTCAGACT
>JAKOGI010001530.1:42500-222293 GCA_029747015.1 Carnegiea gigantea
CCTTAGTAAAAGCCTTCAAAACAGCAAGTTGCTATGTACTATTAAGGCACTCCCCTATTTCTATAATTTTGAGGTCAATGTTCGCTGAAGTTATTGCTTTACATCCCAAGAAGTCCTCAAAGTATTTAATAAAGTGATTAACCACTATTTCATATTCCGAAGTCCAATTTCCATCTTCAAGCATAACAACAGATATTCTATTATAATAATGCTACTATTTCAGCTTGGATGGAAATACTTGTATTTGTGTTCCATAAATTACGTCAATCCTCTTATGTGTTTTGGATAAGAAAGATTTCAAGTATGTCATGCCATAGTTTATGTTCTACTATAGCCATCTCCTCCACCTCATAGAGCAAAGCATATTTAGGATGAAGTTGGACTTGAAGTTGAATCTAATGCATGTTCTCATTGGCTTTAGCAAACTGAGCTTGTATGTCTACAAATTTGCTTTTGTTTAGCATCTTTAGAGGCCTTTGTAGCCATTAGATTTTCTTGGTTATCAGCTGCATGTTATTACTAGGACATTTCCTAGACCATATTCTAGACATAATATCTACGAAGCCCTTATCAAATGTCCACATATCAAAAAATTTGAATAGCTTGGGCCTATAATGATTATCATCAACGAATTTCACCAAACCTGAGCATGGTCAGATATTTCAGCAGCAAGAAAAATAGTTTCAGCATTAGGGAGCTTGTTTATCCACCAGCTCTTAACAATAGCTTCGTCAATTTTAGAGTAAATTATTTTGCCAAATTTTTGTTTGTTAGTCCAAGAATACCTATGCCCCTTCCACTACATGTCCTAGCCTTGTTTAGTGCATACACACTCTCAAAACTCTTCAATATCTTGTTGAGATACTTCCAGTCCACCAATTCTATTATCAAAAAATAATCCAGAAATAATACATGGTTAAAGTCTCAACAAATAAGCCATGGTTCTCACATAGTTCGTCCCAAGTTGCGTATAAGCTCTCATAGGCCTTTTCTCTTAATTACATCATGATCTAAACCAATGTCATTTAGAAATCATTGTTTACGTAAGATCCCTAACCCTAGGGCTAGAAGTGTTAGTATTTTATTAAATCCTGGAGCGAAACGGACAGAGTTTCACCTAAAAACTTACCATTTTTCAGGCTTAAAGCCTTATCTTAAGTCCTTGCAATGAATAGAAACATAAAAGAATACCAAAATAAGCTCAACGGCTACACGTCGAAGTCCACAACTCTATTGGCCACACGCCCGAAGGGCACCAAGTATGAAGTTCAATAAAATGAGAAGATAAAGGTACTACTCAACAAATCACACATCTGGAGCACTGGGGTTTACATCCCAAAAATGAACAACTCCATCTAAAAAGACAACTGACTAATAAGATGGTTGCCTCACATGGCCATACAGAGCGACTGTTGTTTAATATGCAATACATGAAACAAAGTACTTTATTTACATATATTTAGAATCTAGAGATACATCATATTACAGTAGTCAATTCATGAATCTACGTATACATCCACATAGGTCTTACTTCCTAAAAAAGGGAGATTCCAACTTGACTCTCATGAACTGACTTCTATTTGTGATTTAAGAACCTGGGGAAAAGGGAAATAACGAGGGGATGAACTACCACATGCTCAGTGAGTGTCTCTCAGCTCCGTAAAAATAAACTGTTGCAAGCAATACCGATAAATAGAAAGTACATCACATTTATACTATTATTATCGTATTAGGCAAGCAAGACTTAAAAAGAAAACCTTATCCTCTAATATGATGAATCCATGAGACCGAAGGCCACACTTTAACATCTACACCCCTCTAGGGAACGTCATTCGTACTTATAGCCAAACAAAGTGACATAACAATAGTTAAAGAAGGGAAAGACATCCACGTTGATATTTTTAAAACATAATTAAACCATTTTGCCTTAAAGTGAGTAGGTTACATTCAAAGTTTGGCCCATTTAAGGATTTATACTCTTTTCTCAATTCCCGAAATATCAAAAGTAAGAACTCAAATAATTTACTTACATAACAGGAAAATAAGGTAATTTCTTTTGGCGTAAGATTTCATAACGTGCTAATTAGGAGAGATCTACACTCGTCCTACGTGAGATCTACACTCATAATTCGCATTATCCCGGGGGCATAACATAACAATGGACCTTTATACGTCTTGGCAGGGTAGCATAACGGCAACCTCTAACCTCGATATTGTCCTCTTTGGGGGAAACAACTCATGCCTTATGCTACGAACAAGCCCCCTCAAGGTTTTAACATGCGTCACATAACATTGAATCTTACCCTCGTTAGAGTCTTCTAGGGTTCTCAGTTCTGGATCTACTCCCTAGGCATGTCCACTTGATAAACACTTATCTTAGCCACTTTTTGTTAAACCAAGTCATTTTAATTATCCAAGTCCTGTGACAAGCAATAAAGGCCTTTTTCCTACCTTCAAGTAGGTCATGAACCCTTTCATTTTAATAATTTGGTTTGCAAAACCACATTCATGCTTACTAAGACAAAATAAAATTCAATGACTGTATTATCGGTTATTCAACCATAAATTATAATATTTTATACCCTTTTATTGTCTAATAATTGCTCAAAATAAATTATTAAAAAAGAATTTTTATTTTATTTTATTTATTTTATAGGAATTGGAAAATTTGGGGAAAAGATAAGCAACTAACTCAAGGATTGGATGAAGACAAGAAAGAAAAGGAAGAGAAGAAAGAACCAGGCCAGTCTGCATTTCCCCCTCCCAGCGCTTCCCTCAATATTGCATGGGCCTGCTTCTCCCACCTTGGCCGACTCACGCGTCAACCCAGCAACCCATCTTCGGATCTCCCCTTCCCTTCATGTCAGGCATGTTCTTTTGCTCTTCTTCACGAGCCCAGTAGGGCATTTCCAGCCCCTCCCTCTCCACTTAAAAAAACTCACGACCATTGCACGTGATTAGCACCTATTTTTCTCCCCTTTCTTCTTCTTTGTTGCCTAGAACCCAAGCCCCAAATCTGCTGCTTCGCGTTCCTCTTATTCATTCATCAGCCATAGCAAACCCTCCCCTTCTCTTAATTTGTCATCTTTTCTATCTCTTCTTTCATTTACTTATATTAATTCATATAGCCGTTACACCTTCATCATTTTATTTTTCTCATAAAGTGGGCAATGATGTAAGCTTTGAATGGGGCAATTAAAAAACGATTACAAGCTTCAATGAAGATTAATGGCATTGAAGGGTAGTGAAGGCGAGTTTTCTGGGATAAGAGGAGGATGGAGCGAGGCATTGAATGGAGTTTTTTTTTTAGTTTTAATTGCTTCATCTTGTTTATTTTGTTTTCCCAGTTTTCAGATTTAGGACTATAATTTAGTCTTACAAATTGGTGTAATTTGAGTTTTGGTTTGTTGGAATCAGTGTTGAACTTTGAAGATTGAATATTATTGGGTTCTAATTCCTTGCACTTTTGACTTGCGTTTATTTGCTCAATTGAGTTCAATCTTGGCCATTATGCTCTTGCTCTCGACTGTGGTTCTATTCTTCCTTCGCAAGTTCTCTTATGCTTGCTTAGCCAGGTTGTCCCTTAGTTAGTCCAGGTTATTTTACTTGATTTTCTCATAATTGAAGGTCATTTGTGATGAGTTGGTGTAAGTTTCATCCTAATGTTGATCTTTCATTTAGCATTCTAGAATGATTGGTTACTAATTCACTGAACCTTGACAATTTAATTCAATTTTATCACATTCAGTTTGACAGCGGCCTAATTTCATATTCATCCCTGAGGATGGCACCCATAATTGCCACTGCGATAAACCGTACGCTTACGGAGTTCACAATAAGTTTTTGGCGTCGTTACTGAAGATAGATTTGTGAAATTCGGCTGCATCGAGTCGTAGTTTAGTTATTTGGGTCGTTTGAGTCATCTTCGTTTTAGTTTTATAATTGTGATTTTTGGTTTTGATTGAGTCGTTATTTAGTTTTAGTACTTTAGTTTAGATTATTGTTGATTTTTATACTAAGCTAGTACTTTGATTTTTGTTTAGATCAATTTCATTTTGATTTTTTAGAGGTTATCTATTGCTGAAAAAATAGTACTAATTTGCTTTGATTTTTGTGCAGGAACAGTAAAACAAAATTGATCAGTGCAGTTTTTTTTTCCATGTTTTTCGATTTCTGTTTGAATTTTCTGGAGCATTTCTTGTTTGATTTTTGATGTGCTAATATTTTCATGGATTCAGTATAATTTTTAGAGTTTGTGTGAATTTGTGTGTGAGTTTTAGGACTGTCTAGAATTTCTGTGATTTTTGGAACTAATTTTCTGTTTGTAATTTTGTGCATTGTTCGGGGACCAAAAAAATCGAAAAACAATATGTTCATGTTCCTTGTGATTGTGTTGAATTTTCTATGTATAGAGCTTTGATTTTAGAAGTTTAATTTTCTGTTTCAATTTTATTTTTAGACTTTACTTGTTTAGGTTTAGTTTATTTTGGTTTTCTTTTTGTTTATCTTAGTTTTTTGTTTTTCTTTCGTTCGTAGGATTAGTTTTCGTCCTATTTTTGCTTTTATTTGTGCAAAAAAAATAAAAAAACCTCAGAAAAATCAAATTCACAAAAAAAAAATCAAAAAAAAATAGTGTACATGCTTTGTTTGTGGGCTTCTTTTAAGTTTTTTGTGCTAGGTCACTTTTTATTGTTTATTTCTTTTTGGTCTCTCTTTTCTTTTGGTAATATAGTTTTATTTTTGTTAGTTTATTTGGTTTTGTTAACTTATTATTTTGAGTGTCTTGATTTTTAGTTTTAGTCATTAGTTTATAGTTAGTTGTCTTAAAGTCATTGTTTTTTTTTTCTTTTACTTTTTCTTTCAATAAAAAACCTTTAAAAAGGGGAAAAAATTGAAAATCCAAAAAATTGAAAAATTCTTAAAATTGAGAAAAAGATTCAAGAATGCCAGTTTTTAATTTCCCACAATTTGAGCATGAATCTTTCTGGAGTTATTTTTCGAGATTTAATGATTATTGTGCTCAATTGCATCACTTTTGAAAAATGAAAAATTTGTGAGGTCATCGTTGTGGGTCTAAATGTTGAACTAGAGGTTATGTAGAGTTTATGTGCCCTAGAGGTGTACTAGGATTATTAACTAAAACTCAAGATGAGGTTTGAGATTTCTTTGAAAAATTAGCTTGGGACACCTATGTATTTGAACAAGCTAGAGAAACCGTAGGATACCCAACTCATAGTGAGTCTGCTTTTCATGCTAATCCTTACCTCCGGGATCACTTTATGAACTCACATGACCCGTCTTACTCTTATGTGCCTCCTATTTTGTGTGATTACTGTGAATCTTCTAATCTTGATGCTTGTAATTGTCCATATCGTGATTGTGTGGATGCTACATGTGCAAGTGTCAGAAAGACTATAAAAGAAATTACTGATAAAATGGTAGAGACAATGAAACAGCGAATTGCTGAATATTCTCAATGTTTTAATAAAAATAGGAGATTTATGGTGAGCCTGACTCTAGTTTAGGATCTCCTAAACCTAAAATTAGTCTTTACGATGATGTTGAGCCCTCATACAAATCTAGGTATAATTTGCAAGATGATATGCCTTTCCTAGCCTAGAACAAGAGAGTGACATTTCTGTGTCTCTATCAACTGACCTTGCACCCTGCACTAGCTCACATAAGGACATCACTAAGGATGTCCAAGCTTCTACTGACCAACTCGACCCTTTTATCCACTCTTGTGAGTTTAAGGTGGGTGAAGACCTTGGGAGTGCTGGTGACTCAGATATGAGCGTCACATCTGAAGTTGAGCATCACGTTGAGTCAGAAGTTATTTGTTTCCAGCAGTCATGTAAGGAGGAAGTTGAGCCCACTAATTTAGAACTAGATGATGAGATTTTCTCTATTAAATATGAGTCTTTCTTATATGGGTTTGATATCAATGAAAGTTTTGATGAGGACTTTTGTGTTGAATATGAATCCTTCTCTTTTGAGCCCATCATTATTGACCTTCTATTTAAATCTCGAGAGTCTGAACTTTCAGAGTCTGAGACTTTTATGCCCATGGTTGCCGATTTCAACCAGACTCATAAGCATATTGAAATTAAGAGACTTGTGGATTTAGGACCCTCTTATTTGCCTAGACAGTTTGTTCTTGATTATCACATTTCTAGGCTGACAAGCTATATGACGGTTACTTTTACGTACGTCTGCCTGATTGATGTTTGGCCCACCAATTTGACAAGTTGATGTGGGCCCTTACCTATGCAACATTGATGTTATGGACGTACTCTTTTTGATTCCAACTCTTTAATTTTCATTATCATAATATTATTGAGAGTTGTTCTTGCCTACTTGATAAGCTACTACGTGCTCTAATGGTGTAACACCCCCAACCCCTACGGCTAGGAGTATTATGTTTTTCCTTAAATCCTACTTAATTTCTAGGGCGAAACGGACAGAGTTTCTCATAAAAACTGAGCATTTCTAGGCTAGAAGTCTTACAACAAACCCCTATAATCAACGAAAGCGTAAAGTACTCTAAAATAAGCTCAACAGGTACACGCTAGAGTTCATAACTCAACGAGCAACTCACTCGGAGTATATTAAACAATATAGTTCATTAATAAAGAGGAAATAGAAGACACATCTCAACGGTTCACACAAGTGGAGTACTGGGATTTACATCCCAAAACAACATCATCTAAAAAGTCGACTAGCTAATCAGATGGTTGGCTCATATGGCCATACAAAGCGACCTATAAACAATATGTATTGCATGAACTAAAGTACTTGGTTTACATACATTTACAACTCTAGGGAATACAACGTATTACATCATTTGCTACATAAGTCTATTCCTATGTATGCTCACATGACACCTTTTCACATATAATTTGGGCGACCATAGTTCCCATCTTGGCATATATATAATCAACTTCACCCATCACAAAGAAAACTTGGGAAAAAGGGGAAAGAGTAATGGGATGAGCAACCATACACTCAGTGAGTATTCCCCGACTCCTTAAAACTAAAACCGTTGTAGGTACTAATACCAATAATAGTCACATATCACGCATTCATATGTTACTATCATATTAGGCAATCATAGTCCCTAAGGAAGGATCACCACCCATAAACTTCGTGCTAACCATTCAACTCATTCCTAGGCCCTTAATGATCAAACTTCCCTACTAACAAGCATTTAGGCACATAACCAAGCAAGCAACAAGGATTGAGTAAAATGCTTTCAACTCACTTTTGAAAATGAAATGACTTATGATAGGTTTCAAGAATAGTTTACAAATCACGTTAGCTTCTTTGAGACTCATAATTCTTTCTAAAAGCTTCTGAACTACTTATATTGGTAAGAAAGACTGGGAAACTCATTCATAAAATATGTGTAGGATATGCGCATTTGAAAGCTTTCTTTCTTTTCTTGAAAACACCTTACTTAGTCTCTTGAGGCTCATATTCTTTAAAAATAATTCTCTTTCATATTGGCCCTCTAATGATCCTTATAAGCTGTTCGAACCTCATTCTAACTAGCCTCTCAATGGCCCTTGAAACTTCCTTCCAAAGTGGAGAATTGCCAACTACTTTTCTTCCTTATTAGGAAAATACCGTCTCTTCTTAGCTCTGGGGGAACAGGTCATGCCTTACTGCGTCTAGTTCCCAGCGGGAACAACTCATGCCTTACTGTGGCCACTTCCCATTACCTTTGGGGGCAGCAGCTCATGCCATCTTTGCGTCCAGTTTCTTGGAACAGCTCATGCCCTTTTTGCGTCCAGTTCCCAATATTACCTTTGGGGGAAACAGCTCACGCCATTTTTGCGTCCAGTTTTCGGGAGCAGCTCATGCCTTTTTTGCATCCAGTTCCCAACATTACCTTAAGGGGAAACAACTCACGCCCTCTTTGCGTCCTGTTCCCACCCTCAAGGTCGGGCCATTTGCCTAGCACTTTCTTAGCCTTTAAAAAAAATCATATTTCATTTCTCTTTTCAGTTGCTTACTTTATTAAAGTCTTGCTTGTCTAACAAAATAACCCATAACCTTACTAATGGTTTATGGTTCTTTCATTTTCAACTTAGAAACCTCTTATAAACATGATAAATTCGCTAAGTAGTAAATCGAAACTCATTTGGAACTTAAAGAAATTAACTAGCATATAACTCAAACTAAGTCTCGTAATAAACGCCTTCAATTGCCCATTCTTAGTTTGTTTAAAATCCTTTTTAAACTCAAGAAGGAGACATAAGTAACTAAAGCCTTAAAACGTTTTCGAACTTATCATTACTTCGCTTTTTAAACTTCCCAAATATATCGACTATTCAATTGAGCCACTTACTGAGTAGCTCGACAATTTAGGACCTTTTTACGCTTTAAACATCTTGATAAACTAATAGGCAACTGGTAAATGCTTAAAACATTCGCAATTATAAAAACAACCCTTTAACGACCCTTTTTAAAGATGTTTAAATTTGAAGATCAATCACATATTGAATAACCTCAAGAGGGGAGGGGTTCACACGTAGCACATTCAAACACTTTGTAATCCATCCTAGCAGAATAAGCCATACATGGCTTTGCAATCCACACGATTGCGGTAAATCACAATTCGGGCTCCCTCCTCACATAACACTGACCAAAAAGAACCTCAAAACCCTCATAAGTTCAACCTCAAGCCATCTAACTACTAACTCAGTTTCAGTTTCGTAAGCATAGCATAACATTATAAAAGTCACAAAGAAGGGCGTAATAGCGACATATGGCTTACCGAGCCATCAGCATCTATCCAGCGGCATATTACGGCATATATATCATATATATCTCATTACCTTAAGCAGGACACTCAGCGGACCAAAACGAACTAATAAGGCATGAAACTAGCTTGCATTCATAACTCACATTTAGGAAGCAAACATGTCATACTCATGTCATTTTCGAAACATAACCAACCATCTTAACATGCATCGACCTAAAATATTCTTAGGTCGATTCAAGGACATTTTCGAGCATGATTCAACTAACTTAACATACATCGATTCAAAGCATGTTTAGGTTGTTTCAAAAGCTACCTTTGAGCGAGAATAAGCTAACTCAACATGCATTAACTTAAAGCATGCTTAGGTAAATTCAAAGCTACTTTTAAGCAAGAATTAACTAAAATAACAAGTGTTAATTTGGGGCAATCGTAGGCATAAGAATCACTCCAATTAACCTGCATCAGCTTAGGGCAAACTAAGGCATAATAAATAGCTCAATACTGGTAGGTTCGAACAGCAACTAAGCATGCATAATCTATGCTAATCTCGATCGAAATAAAACATATAAAATCAGTCATCATGTTCTCATCTAATCTAAATAATCTTAAACTAGCATGCAACGTCATTTAAGGCTAAAATCTTTTTGAATTTACTAATACTTAGGAGGTGAGAAACACCCACCTTGAGATCATGCTAGAGGACCCAATTTAGGGTTTAATTCGATTTGGTTAGCATGCTTCGGCTTGCTCCGTTGATTCCCCCACTCGCTAATTGCTGCTGCTGCCTCATTCTCCTTTCCTTCTCTCTTTCTCTCGACCTAACCAGCCGCCGAATCCCAGCCTAGCCGCCAGCAGTATGGGTTAAGGTGGTTGTGACACCCTGGGTTTGAAAACCCTAACTTTCAAACCCTTGACTCGCATGACCCTTGGTGGATGTCGAACTTGAACCCACCAGAACCCTCACCGTCGACCTTCGTGCATGATTGTCGTGGTTGCGGCTCCTCTCTCCCTCGCTCTCTCAATCTCTCTTCTTCTCTCTCTGTCTTCACAGTGGCCGTGTCAGGGTGGTGGAGGAGACGCGGGGCTGGCGTGCACACCGGGTTGGCGCCACTGCCGCTGCCGCTGCCCCTCCTTTGCCTCTCTCTTCCCCTTTCTCTCCAGTTGTGGCTCGTGGGACTGGGGTAGGGAACTCCCCCTGCCACGATTTGGCTGCAGAACGGGGCTTCGACCCCCTTTTTGTTTTGTTTTTTATTTTATAATTTTTTTTTTCTCAAGCTTGTTCAAGTTACATCGCTAGTCTAATTCGCAGCCCGTACTCTGAACCTAACTCGATAATACAACCCTTCATCGATTATTCATTTCCAAATATATCTGGTTTCGATTGAATGAACCACAAACTAATTCTAAGGTTAACAATCTAACCGTATTTGGGTTCTTACTAGATTTAATACATGATAATAATCCTTATTAATGCTTATTAAAAGTCATCACAACATTTTCGAACCAATAACAATAATCTTAATAGTGATGAAAATTATTCATTTGAATAAAATAACCGTTCATATAAGCACATCAGTAATGATTTAACTTATATAGTTAATAAAAATATGAATTTTATAACGTAGAAAGCAAGACAGTCAGCTTAATGTAAAAATAAGGAACACGGGTCTTACATTCTCTCCCCTTAAAAGATTTTCGTCCTCGAAATTCTAAAGCTCACAGTTTAAGCAAACATAAAATGCACACACACATCCTATGATCTACATGGTGGGATTCCAAAAAGGTTTCATTTAGCAATCCAGTACATCCTTTTAATCAGAAGAATAAGGCTAATGGTATCCAGTCTCCTCCTCGCCAATCCCCTTCAAGCGTCTACTCACTCTATTTAGGCGCCAAGGGCAAATCGCATCGAAGAGAGGCAAATGAGTTGGCGTGGAAAATCATATTGAACTTGCTTTTAAAAAAAATCAAAAGGAAAAAGACTTTTAATTATCTAGACTCAGTTTGCATTGTAAATAACAACTCTATGCACACGCATCTATAAGTGGGCATTTAAAGGTATGGCAATTGGGACATTAACATCTTAAGGTCACATACTAGTAGTCTCATTCTAAGGCATGAAGTCAAGTTACCTTTAGGATCATAATGATTAACATGGAGATTCCTATACACATTAGAGTAATAAGAGCATCGCATAGCACCACGTAGCATCATTCAAGCACAACAGCATCGCATAGTATCAGCAATTCAGCATTCTCAAGCCTAGGAATTATAAGTAACATGAAACCATATAATACGCATATAGCAAATAATTCGCAAAACGAAAACATATGCAACTGACATTCTTGGTACCTGTGGGTTATAGGCCTACACGCCTCTGCTATGCTACTCTGATCAAATATATAAGGGCAAGAATATGACAATGTAGGCTTCTAGGGTCGTCTCATCATGCTTCAAATATTTACATCTATAGTTATTCAGCTATAACATGGAATCATAGAATTCATGGAATGCAGATAACGAATCAGAGGTCATGTCATGCCATGAATTATGAAACTTAAATCATTTGGATAATCAATTCACATACTAAAACAAGACTCAAGTCAACCAAACACCAAAAAGTGCAACAACTTATTCATAAAATGCATAACAAACTTAAGTAACTATATGACCTGCTATGGGCTTTAGACTGTCTACAATGCTAGGACTATGCTTTAAAGCATTTGGGCTCCTAGTAGTGTCCCACGAAAAAACATTTAGACAAGTATACATGAGTGTAACCCTCATTTAAAACCTAAGATCGAGGTTATGTCTCGAGGTTTGCCTCAAACTGTTTGGAGTTAGTCATCAATCAACTAATAGGGAGTAAGAACGACGGCATTATTGGTCTTACGGATATACATTGAGGTTTTGTGATGCTTGTTTCTCGTAGGGTGGGTGCAGGAGTCTTAGGAACTCATGGTACGAAAGCGCAGTTCAATCTCCTTCAGAAATTCTTGGTTTCCACATTTGATGTTAAAGCTTACGAACTGTTGGAAATGTATGGATCGTCTTCGCAAGAGGTTACGAGGTGACACATGTGGTATAACAATTCCAAAGCCTGTCAAGTTCTTCCTTTTATCTTCGTTCTAGCAGTGTTGGGGTTGATATAGCCAGGACACTGTCATTCTTAAAAAAAGAATAGCGTTCCATGCCCCGATGAGCATAATGCTTAGCCGACTCGTGAGTAATAGTGGTTACATGATGAGAAATAAGGAAGACTTCTTACATAAATGATAATTCGGATTAGGACCTCATCTAAGCATTAATGGCACATGTACGAAGGCTGAGAATAACACTTAGCAACAATCAACTAGACTCTATCACAATCACCCATTTTGACATGCTTGTGCACGAAGTTCTCATATAGTTCCTTTAGTAAATGAGAAATTGCATAAAAAGGGGCACCATTTAAAAGGACTTTTAGTCAAGAAAACAATCTTTAATTACTTACTAACAACTTATCTTGAACACATCAGGCAATGAATGCATATTGATATGTAGGTATTCAAAACATCAATATAAAACAAATGCAAGTCTTCAGACACAACCTTAAGGCCTAACCAGATAATTAGAAAGGTCTTTAATGCGAAAGAAAAACCTTAACTCATTATTTAGGAAGGGTCTTAACTTTTAAAGCCTCTATGTTTTAAAAGGAGGATGGTTTACTCTTTCCCTACTAACCATTGAGTGCATCTGCTCACTCTATTACCGAGCCCGATAAGCAAATCGTAGTTAGGGGGCAAGAATGAGCTTGGGGTTTAAACATTCTTAGTTGTTTGAGTTCAAACCAAGTGCACTTAAAACTTTTGATTTAAATCACCAAGGTATATGCAAAACAGCTTTTGATTAAAACCACCAAGGTGCACACACAAAACACTATTGATTGATCTAACACTTAGCTCATCTGCAAGAATACAAATCATTTGGCATATATTCTTAGCAATTCGTTCATTCATTCAATTAATGAGCTCACTCAAGCTGCACCTGACTAGCTAAACGCACCAACATTCACATGAGACTCACATTTGCACACAAAAGCAGGCACAAATCATATAATCATGAACGCGTTCCTGGATAACTATATGAAATGCAAGACTTAGGTCACGGTCTATGATCGCAGGACCTTACTCTGATACCATCTTATAACAGGCCTAACCCCTATGGCTAGGAGTATTACATTTTTTCTTAAATCCTACTTAATTTCTGGGGCGAAACGGACAGAGTTTTCCCTAAAAACTGAGTATTTCCAGGCTAGAAACCTTACAACAAACCCCTGCAATCAACGGAAGCGTAAAGAACTCTAAAATAAGCTTAGCGGCTTCGCGCCAGAGTTCATAACTCAACGAGCAACTCGCTCGGAGTACATCAAACAATATAGTTCATTAATAAAGAAGAAATGGAAGATACATCTCAATGGTTCACACAACCAGAGTACTGGGGTTTACATCCCAAAACATAGATGACATCAGCTAAACAGTCGACTAGCTAATCAGATGGTTGGCTCACATGGCCATACAAAGTGACCTTTAAATAATATGCATTACATAAACTAAAGTACTTGGTTTACATAAAATTAAAACTCTAGGGAATACAACGTATTACATCGTTTACTACGTAAGTCTATTCCTATGTATGCTCACATGACACCTTTTCAAACATAATTTGGGCGATCATAGTCCCCATCTTGGCATGTATATAATTGACTTCACCTGTCACAAAGAAAACCTGGGAAAAAGGAGACAGAGTAATAGGATGAGCAACCACACGCTCAGTGAGTATTCCCCGACTCCTTAAAACCAAAACAGTTGTAGGTAATAATACCAATAATAGTCACATATCATGCATTCATATGTTACTATCATATTAGGCAATCATAGTCCCCAAAGAAGGATCACCACCCATAAACTTCGTGCTAACCATTCAACTCATTCCTAGGCCCTTAATGATCAAACTTCTCTACTAACAGGCATTTAGGCACATAATCAAGCAAGCAACAGGGATTGAGTAAAACGCTTTCAACTCACTTTTGGAAACGAAATGACTCATGATATGTTTCAAGAATAGTTTACAAATCATGGTAGTTTCTTCGAGACTCATAATTCTTTCTAAAAGCTTCTGAAATACTTATATTGGTGAGAAAGACTAGGAAACTCATTCATAAAATATGTGTAGGGTACGTGCATTTCAAAGCTTTCTTTCTTTTCTTGAAAACACCTTACTTAGTCTCTTGAGGCTCATATTCTTTAAAAAGAATTCTCTTTCGTATTGGTTCTCTAATGATCCTTATAAGTTGTTCAAACCTCATTCGAACTGGCCTCTTAATGGCCCCTGAAACTTCCTTCCTTTTGAAATACTTAAAAGTGGCGAATTGCCAACTACTTTTCTTACTTATTAGGAAAATACCTTCTGTTCTTAACTCTGGGGGAACAGCTTACGCCTTACTGCGCCAGTTCCCAGGGGGAACAGCTCACGCCTTACTGTGTGCACTTCCCATTATCTTTGGGGAAACAGCTCATGCCATCTTTGCGTTCAGTTTCCAACATTACCTTTGGGGGCAACAGCTCACGCCATCTTTGCGTCCAATTTTCGGGAACAGCTCATGCCCTTTTTGCGTCCAGTTCCCAACATTACCTTTGGGGGAAACAGCTCACGTCATCTTTGCGTCTAGTTTTCAGGAATAGCTCATGCCCTTTCTGCATCCAGTTCCCAACATTACCTTAGGGGGAAACAGCTCACTCCCTCTTTGCGTCCTATTCCCACCCTCAAGGTCAGGCCATTTTCTTAGCACTTTCTTAGCCTTTAAAAAAAATCATATTTCATTTCTCTTTTCAGTTGCTTACTTTATTAAAGTCTTGCTTGTCTAACAAAATAACGCATAACCTTACTAATGGTTTATGGTTATTTCATTTTCAACTTAGAAACCTCTTATAAACGTGATAAATTCGCTAAGTCGTAAATTAAAACTCATTTGGAACTTAAAGAAATTGACTAGCATATAACTCAAACTAAGTCTCGTAATAAACTCCTTCAATTGCCCATTCTTAGTTTGTTTAAAATCCTTTTTAAACTCAAGAAGGAGACATAAACAACTAAAGCCTTAAAACGTTTTCAAACTTATCATTACTTTGTTTTTTAAACTTCCCAAATCTATCGACTATTCAGTTGAGTCACTTACTTAGTAGCTCGATGATTTAGGACCTTTTTACACTTTAAACATCTAGATAAGCTAATAGGCAACTGGTAAATGCTCAAAACATTCACAATTATGAAAACAACCCTTTAACGACCCTTTTTAAAGATGTCTAAGTTCAAAGATCAATCACATATTGGGGTTCAAACGTAGCACATTCAAACACTTCGTAATCCAACTTAGCAGAATAAGCCATACATGACTTCGTAATCCACACGATTGCGGTAAATCACAATCCAGGCTTCCTCCTCACACAACACTGACCACAAAGAACCTCAAAACCCTCATAAGTGCATCCTCAAGCCATCCAACTATTAACTCAGTTTCAGTTTCATAAGCATAGCATAACATTATAAAAGTCACAAAGAAGGGCGTAATAGCGACATATGGCTTACCGAGCCATCAGCATCTATCCAGCGGCATATTACGACATATATATCATATATATCTCATTAACTTAAGTAGGACATTCAGTGGATCGAAGCGAACTAATAAGGCATGAAACTAGCTTGCATTCATAACTCACATTTAGGAAGCAAACATGCCATACTCATGTCATTTTCGAAACATGACCAACCATCTTAACATGCATCGACCTAAAATATTCTTAGGTCGATTCAAGGACATTTTCGAGCATGATTCAACTAACTCAACATACATCGATTCAAGCATGTTTAGGTGGTTTCAAAAGCTACCTTTGAGCGAGAATCAACTAACTCAACATGCATCGACTTAAAGCATGCTTAGATCATTTCGAAGCTACTTTCAAGCATGAATGAGCTAAAATAACATGTGATGATTTAGGGCAATCATAGGCATAAGAATCACTCCAGTTAACCTGCATTAGCTTAGGGCAAACTAAGGCATAATAAATAGCTCAATACCGGTAGTTTTGGACAGCAACTAAGCATGCATAATCTATGCTAATGTCGGTCGAAATAGAACATGTAAAATCAATTATCATGTCCTCATCTAATCTAACTAATCTTGAACTAGCATGCAATATTATTTAAGGGCTAAAATCTTTTCAAATTTACTAATACTTAGGAGCTGAGAAACACCTACCTTGAGATCATGCTCGAGGACCCGATTTAGGGTTTGGTTCGATCTGGTTTACATGCTTCGGCTCGCTCCGTTGATTTCGCCACTCGCTAGTTGCTGCTGCTGCCTCATTCTCCTTTCCTTCTCTTTTTCTCTCAGCCTAACCCGGCCATCGGAACCTAGCCTAGCCGCTGACAGTGTGGATCAAGGTGGTTGTGACACCTTGGGTTTGAAAACCCTAACTTTCAAACCCTTGACTCGCATGACCCTTGGTGGATGCCGGACTTGAACCCATCGAAACCCTCGCCGTCGACCTTCGTCGTGACTGCCGTGGTTGTAGCTCCTCTCTCCCTCGATCTCTCGATCTCTCTTCTTCTCTCCCTGTCTTCGCGGTGGCCGTGTTGGGCTGGTGAAGGAGACGTCGGGCTGGCGTGCGTACCAGGGTGGCGCCGCTGCCGCCGTCGCCGCCCCTCCTCCGCCTCTCTCCTCCCCTTTCTCTTTGGTTGTGGCTCGTGGCACTGGGGTAGGGAAACCCCCTGCCGCGATTTGGCTGAAGAAGGGGGCTTCGGCCCCCTTTTTTTTTATTTTATACATTTTTTTGTCTCAAACTTGTTCAAGTTACACTGCTAGTCTAATTCATAACCTGTACTCCGAATCCAACTCGATAATATGACCTTTCATCAATAATTCTTTTTTAAATATATCTGGGTTCGATTTAATAAAAACCACGAACCAATTCTAAGGTTAATAATCTAGCCATATTCGGGTTCCTACTCGATTTAATACCCTATAATGATCCTTATTAACGCTTATTAAAAATCATCGCAACATTTTCGTACTAATAACAATAATATTAATAGCGACGAAAATTATTCATTTTAATAAAATTACAGTTCACATAAGCATATCAGTAATAATTTAACTTATATAGTTAATAAAAATATGAATTTTATAATGTAAAAGGCAAGACAGTCAGCCTAGCGTAAAAATAAGGAACGTGGGTCTTACAAATGGGTTTTGATTTGAGTAGTACTTTTCTGCTTAATATGGAGTGGCTAATGCTCCATAAGCCTCCATTTAAACAGATTTCACGAGGCTATAGCTTAAGTGTATTTCTGCACCTGACCTGGTATGAACATTCTTCTTTATCTCCTCTTTTTATTTTGTTTTCTTTTGTATATATTTGTTGCGTTGTTTTATTTTTATTATTTTCTTTTCGAGTTTAAAGTCCTGCCATTTTTCTTTCTTTTTTAGTCATGTTTTCTTTTGTATATACATTCTTATTTTGCGTTTTTATGTTCCTTTTCACTCCTAATGAGGACATTGTGAGATTAGGTGTGGGGGTGGGAAAATTTTGTTTCAAAAAAACAAAAAAATTTTGAAAATTTGAAAAATCCAAAAAGATTTTTGATTTGTTTAGGGGAATTTATGTGCTATTCTAATTGACTATATTCTTTTGTACCCTTAGTGTTAGGTTGTGTAATAGACGTAGTGTGCATTGATAGAACTCAGTCTTAAAGTATGATGTTTATATATGATCCGAACCCCTGACATTAATTCTATGCAAGCTTGACTTTGGTAGGTGAACCATGGGATTTGTGCGTTATAGACTAATTCATCATTTTTAGTCTCACTTTTTTCTTTCTTGTGTGTCTCTTCCATAATTTTATCTCTAGAACTTGCTTTGATTCTCTTGGAAATCACATTTAGCATGTGCTTTATGATAATATGATAGAGGCATTCACTTGTTTTTGTGAACTATATAGCCAAATTGCCACCCTTGTTTAAAATGTTTTACCCTTTGTTAGCCCTTTTGAGCTTTGGCTTTTTTGTTGTGAACTATTCATTTTAGCCGTTGGCCTAAAACGTATTTTCGTATACCTAAGCCAAGACTAGTGAGGCAACACTTCATTATTTTGGTGGGTAGCTTTTACGTATTTTATGACTTTGGTGGTTGATTTTGGTATATGAGGGGATGTATCATGGTGATCATGTGAAAATTGAGTTGTATTGCTCTTATATATGCCATTCATTCGTTTTCTTCTTGAAAAAAAGAGAAAGAAAAAAGAAGCAAGAAAAATGAAAAAAAAAGTTTCCAATGAAAAAAAATGAAAAAAAAGTTGGAAAAAAATCTCAAAGATTCCGAAAAGAGTTGTGAATAAGAGTGTTTGGCATGGATGTATCATTTTGTATATTCATTTCCAATGGTCAATTTAATTGTGGTGTGTTCTTATTTTATGTTTTGAGAGAGTGTGTGCTCATCATAATTGGTGTAAGTGTTGGTTGCTCATTAGCTTTGGCTTTTAGCTCCTCATTTCTGAAATCATTTGTCCATCTCTTACCCTTAACCTTTGGCCCCATTACAACCCTGACAAAGTCCTTTTGATTATTATTTTGCATATTGTATTTTAGTGGTAGAGAATCAAGAACCTTAGCAAGCCTATGGTAGTTTGTATGAATAGAAGATGAGTTGAGTGCAGCTTGTTAAATATTAAATACATGAGTGGGAGTGTTCCACATATCCTTAAAGTGAGGTTCCACCAGTCACGCTTGTACATAATTTCTAAGTGGGGTGAAAGATTGTGTATAGACATCATCAGTGGAGATTAATGATTTTTTGATGTGTACATTACGTTTATATATGATCTAGTGCTTTGGTTTCTTGAGTGATGCGGCTGATTAGAATATGTATATATTTTCCCCGGTGTTGTATATATAAGTTTTTGAAAAAAGAACCAAAAAGATTTTCGATTTTCGACTTTTTGTTTTTTGTTTTTTGTTTTCTTTTATAGACTTTGTGGGTATATCTTCTGTAAACCCTCACGAAACCTTCCTTGTCTACTAGGGGTAACCTGAGGGCTAAAAGGGCTTGTTGCACATGCTAAATACAACTGTGATTCCTACGAAAGTGAGTTAGGATTTTGTTTTTCTTTTCTAAGATTTTTAATTTTATTTTACTCGAAGACGAGCAAAACTTAGGTGAGGGGTATTTTTTCAATCATAAATTATGATATTTATACCCTTTTATTATCTAATAATTGCTCAAAATAAATGATTAAATTAGAATTTTAATATTATTTTATTTATTTTGTAGAAATTGGAAAATTTGGAAAAAAATAAGCAACTAACTCAAGGATCGGATGAAGTCAAGAAAGAAAAGGAAGAGAAGAAAAAACCAGGCCCAGTTCGCATTCCCCCCCCCAGCGCTTCCCCCAAGATCGCGTGGGCCTGCTTCTCCCACCTTGGCCGACTCACGCCTCAACCCAACAACCCATCTTCGGATCTCCCCTTCCGTTCATGCCAGGCATGTTCTTTTACTCTTCTTCACAAGCCCAGCAGGGCATTTCCAGCCCCTCCCTCTCCACTTAAAAAAACTTCCGAGCATTGCACGTGATCAGCACCTCTTTTTCTCCCTTTTCTTCTTCTTTGTTGCCCATAATCCAAGCCCCAAATCTGCTGCTTCGCATTCCTCTTCTTCATTCATCAGCCATAGCAAACCCTCCCCTTCTCTTAGTTTGTCATCTTTTCTATCTCTTCTTTCATTTACTTATGTTAATTCATATAGCCGTTACACCTTCATCATTTTATTTTTCTCATAAAGTGGGCAATGATGTAAGCTTTGAATGGGGCAATTAAAAAACGATTACAAGCTTCAATGAAGATTAATGACATTGAAGGATAGTGAAGGCGGAGTTTTCTGGGATAAGAGGAGGATGGAGTGAGGCATTGAATGGAGTTTTTTTTAAGTTTTAATTGCTTCATCTTGTTTATTTTGTTTTCCTAGTTTTCAGATTTAGGATTATAATTTAGTCTCACAAATTGGTGAAATTTGAGTTTTGGTTTGTCGGAATCAGTGTTGAACTTTGGAGATTGAATATTGTTGGGTTCTAATTCCTTGCACTTTCAACTTGTGTTTATTTGCTCAATTCCGTTCATTCTTGGCCATTATGCTCTTGCTCTCGATCATGGTTTTGTTCTTCGTTCGCAAGTTCTCTTATGCTTGTTTAGCCAGGCTATCCCTTAGTTAGTCTAGGTTAGTTTTACTTAATTTTCTCAGAATTAAAGGTTATTGGTGATGAGTTGGTGTAAGCTTCATCCTGATGTTGATCTTTTAGTTTAGCATTCCAGAATGATTGATTACTAATTCACTGAATCTTGACAATTTAATTCAATTTTATCACATTTAGTTTGACAGCAGCCTAATTTCATATTCATCCCTAAGGACGACACCCGTAATTACTACAACGATAAACTATACGCTTGCTGAGTTCACAATATTGGTTTATAAGTCTTTACCATAGAAAGGACAAGTTATTTAAGATCATTTCGAGTTCACTAGCTCAAATCTTACTTTTTAAACGACTTAATGTTGTGATTTTCCGCAAGCCCGCTGTTTATCGTTGTAACGCTAATGGATGTCGATCCTCAGGGATGGTTGTGAAATTGATTACCAAAATTTATGATTGAAACTAGAAGCATTCCAACCTAATTACCTAAAACAAAACAACTAGATTACCAAAAATTTTAAATCAAAATAAACAATTAGGATACCAAAAAACAGGTACCAAAACGAGAAAGAAGTACTAACTCCAAAGAAGTGCAAAGTAGGAGCACTTAATCGTAATTAACCAACCAAAGCTTTTTACAACCGTAAGCTAGAATTAGCAAATTGAAGATACTAAAGTAAGCTTTTCGATTCCTAAACAAGGAAACAAACCAATCCAAATATCAAATGCTCAATCGTCGAGGGCAACAAACCTAGAACCAAACAATGAAAAGAACAAACCAAAACAAACAAATTAATCTTTATGAAGTTCGGATGTAAAACAAAATGAAATCAAGTAAGAACAATGAAAACTCTCTAAACTCATCTACTATGCTACTCTTCATCTATGCTCCTCTCTAACGCCATTTGAAGCCTCCATTACCGCTTTTGAAGAACGCCACAGTCTCCCCCTCTTCATTTGCCCTTCAATCAATTCTGTAAGTGATGAATGAATGAAAGTGATGATGATGGATTAAATGTTCTGGGGGGAGAGAGAGTAACGGACGAGAATGGGAAACGAAGGGACACAGGCTTGCTCTGTTTCAGGTTTTGGGGGCCACAGTCAGGGGAAGAAGAACCACTGAGGAGAGAGAAGATTAAAGGGGGAGATGAGGGATGGGTTAACAGTTGAATGCAATGAAGGAGTAAGAGACAAACGCCATGGCCATGATGATGGAGGAAAGAGAAGAAGTAAGGGATGAGGAGAAGGAGGACTGCCATGCCGTGGTCATAGTGAGGAAGATGAAAGGAGAGGGAGACAGTGGTGGCACGAATGAAGCAATGAATGCCCTATTTTTCGGGCTTCCTAATGCTGACATATGAGGGAGAAGAAGAAGAAAGAGGAGATGGGGGGTTGCTGTCACGTGCCCAGTACATGGCGAGATTAAGTGAGAGGCAGGCTGGACTGTAGCAAGGGAAAACAAACCATGTAAGCTGGGCCAAGCCCAAGAGAGAGAGAAGGAGAGGAAAAGAAGAGAAGGAGAGGGAAGGTTGGGCCTAACGCGAAATGGGCTCAGCGCTGAGGCTTGGGCTAGCCCGTCTTTTATTCTTTTCCTCTTGTGCTTTTTCTTGAACCAACACCGCTTTCTTCCAACTTTATCCAATTTATTCAAATTTTCAAACTCCTACAAAATAAACAAAAACAGCATCAAAATCCTAATTTAACAATTTATTTCAAGCAAATATTAGATAATATAAGGGTATAAAATATCACAATTTCTGGTTGAACACTTAATAATATAAGTAAATTGTAACTTAATTTAGCAACTAAACTTTTTAGTCATTTCTAAATTCGTTTCAAGCTTTCATAAGTAAAGAGAGAAAGTTAACACAAGTTCAGGTTCTTAGGGGATCACCTTGTCCAATTTAAGTTCTCATTTTAATGATTTAGTTTGTCGAACCATTCAGTTGAATCATACTACAGTTTAAAAATTATTCGCCACAAGTTATTTCAGCAGAATCAGCCTATAGCTAATCTCCGTTTCAATAATTCAGCGAAATCGACTCATAATCACACTTTTGGGCTCAATTCGCAATATTATAAATAATTCAACATCCCGGACTCCCTCATCACAGCACACAAAAGCCCTCAATTTCACTCGATGGTTCACCTCAAATTCACTAACTGTTCGATTCAATTTCAAATCAAAGTCCTCATCAACCCAATTCTCATGATCAACAATTTGAGTATCACCCACAGACATATAATGATAATTACAACACACACTTAAATCAAAATGTAATCACTGCATGAACAGATTTGAGAATTGACCATAAACAAATTCAATCACATTATCAACACCCAATCCTCAAAATCGAACAACTTAAGGGCCACCAAATCTATATGCGACCACAATTCCGATACACGATTAAAAATCAGAATATAAACGAGCATAATCTAACTCAAATTCTACATTTGAACACAACATAATCCAATATATAAATTCATGCATTCTACTAAAACACATGCCCTTCAATATCTAAACAAAAGGTTGTAAAATTTTTGCGAAATTACCACTAATTTGAGGAGATTAAGAACACCCACCTCTCTTCCAAGCTTAGGACCCGATTTAAGGCTTTTGGACATGTTAGAACTTGGAAATTCGCCTCCTAATTCGCTGCCCAACTCAGACCTCGAATCAGCCCCCCTTTCTCGCTGCCCAAACACAAATTCGAATTAGCTTGCCCAGAGCTGATTCTGCTTGATTCGTCACCCCTCTTGTTGCGCTGCTGCTACTGGGACCTTGGAGGTTGCCGGACTCAACCCCTAGCCACTGTCGACAACAGTGGCGGTGGGAACGAGTTGGGGTTTCACTCTCTGCACCATGCTAGCCTCGGGTCTAGATATGGGGTTTGATGGTGGCTCGCGTTCCATCATCGCTGCTGTTTCCTCCCCTCTCTCCTGTCGTTCTCCCTCGCTCACCCTCGATCTCTCTCTGGTTTGGCTGAGCTCAGGGGGTCGCGGGCTGGGTAGCATAGCCTCCCCCCTGATGTTTTTGCCATGAAAAACAAAGGGGCTTTGGCCCCCTTTGCACTTCCCCTTTTCCTTTTTTTTTGTTGCTCATTATCAAATTGAAATGCATTCAGCACAAATTAATCTAACCTTGACTAATCTCGACCCCAAATATCCTAATTCAACTTGCCAATTTTTGAGTAGTTACGCCTAGACTTAACTTTTAACGAGCCCACTAATTTCATATAATCGCGTAATTAAATTGGAAAGATTCGTATAATTACTTCACACAAATTAATATGCTTAGTGAACACATGAATATTCACCTAATATAGCTCAAATAAATAAAACATAATCAATGAAGCTATTAATCTAAATAGTTAACCCAAAATTAAAATTCTCGGTCATTACAATTTGAGTGGCAGTGAGTCACTCTACAGAATAGCTTGACTTGTCTATGCCACTTGAATGTGGAATTCATTTGGCAGCCACATTAACCATAGTCTAACTTTATTGAGATCATCATAACTCACATAGTGATTCTAACCTGAAAAACTACTTACAGCAGATTGAAAATTACACTATCTAAATTTTGTCTCAACCAGTCTTAACACACCCACTTTTTGTTGTTTGCAAAAGGTAAATAATTCCTTCTGCTTATTAAGGCCATTTATGCCCCTAATGTTCCAAATACAATGTTATCCATGGGGTGAAGATCTCCCGTCCCCCAGTATGACCATGCCCTCTCTTGGTATGTGTACTTCTTCCAGTGCCTCCAAAATTGTAAATGAACTATTCATAGGGGTCTTAGTAACCACATTTTGAAATTCAGCACTTGTAGATGACCTTTCATGAATTTGCCAAACTGTTACCTAGCCAGTATCAGTTCTTGGCTCATCTTGACTTGTATCTACTTTAGTTGTTTTTTTGTTAGCCTGCTTGGATAGGTTTAGGCCTCCATTCCCAAATCCCTACCCTTTTTCTTTTCTTTTTTTTTTTTTTTTTACAAAGTACAATCTCATGTCCATACTTCTTACAACTAGTACAAATCACAGGCTCCCATCCAAACACAAACTTTCGCTGTTGAGTCATGCTCTTTTCATCCTCAAAATGAACATGTTTGGGGACTTATCCATGATAGGAACATCTAAGTACTTAGAATACTTTACCATTGTTTTGTCAACAGTTGGCTTTTCAGCCATGATTGGAGTACCAATTATGCTTGCTAGCTTGCTACGGGAAGACATACTCCAATATTTTAGGTCCAGTTCGAACTAAAAATGGTGATGGGTCGGATCTACTTGGAACTAGACCAATTCAATTTTTTTGGGACCTGGACCCGTTTAGACAAGTTGCGTCTGGAAAGATAGGATCTAGACCCATACCCAAACCCAAACCCAGATCCTATGGGTCTGGCAGGTCTTCGGGTCCTAAATGTGTCTTAATTGATTTTTATATTAAAAGTTATTCTTTCCACATCCCAACATGAATGACTGTATTCTAAAGACAAATAATTGAATTTAAAATATGTGATATTTAATCCAAAAAATTATAGCGACACATGCCATAGTTAAGTGTTCTTACTTAGGTTTTGCACACCAAAAATAATATTTTAACATAAATCACAAAGACAAAGTCCATCAAATTTTAAACAAGCACAATAAACTGGTTTCTTTTCTACAACCGACAGAAAGCAAAGTGGATTTAGGGCTTAGTAGTTTAGAGTTACTTTAGACAATTGTCTTTGCCACATTTTTTTAAAAAAAATTAATGGGCCTTAAATGGATCTTGGGTCGGGGCGGAGTCGGAATTCTTCAGACCCAAACCCATACCTGACCCATGTCCCTCGGATCCATACCCTCTTAAGACCCAACGGGTCTTATTTCATTAGGCCCAGACCCTCTAAATTGGGTCGGGTCCAATGGTCTGGGTCGGGTCCCAAATTCACTGCGATTCCTTATTGGAACTGCACCCACATCGGAACTTGCTTAATTCTCTCCTTTTGACATTCTCATGCCATAGTTTTACGATGAAAGATTTCCTATCAAAATGACGGCATCCCCTTTGCAAGACTTCATCCCTTGTTTGCTACAAGTCAAATTTGAGTAGGACAATACCATTTTTGAGCATTAGAATCTTATCAATCACAACATTTGCTCAAATTCTTTTGATGAACCCATGAAGTACACCAAAAGGGGCGAAGCTCTCAAAACGTAGCATGCCACAGTTGATTCCTACTAATTAATCTATAAACAATATGATCGTGCTCAATTTGTGTATAAACCATATCATTGCTAATATTAGGTTTGATAAAATTGAGCTTCTGTCCATCATTCTTCAACTTCCAAGTATCAAAATGACCCTAGAATGAATTAGATTGATTACTTTCTTGTTGCCATGTCTCAGGATTTATTACAACTTTACAAGGATCTCCAATTGGCTTTGTTGAATCCCATAATAATTGCTTCGATTCAATCCAATGAGAGTAGTCGATGTTACTGTTCCATTACCCTGTTCCATCCGTGGTGAATTTGGTGAACCAATCATACTGTCCATAGTACTGTGGATTACTAGCTATTGAACTGCGTATCAAACGTTAATGGACGCTTCTTAGCCTTCCTCGCTTCCCTTTTGCCATGGCAAAGCTTCGCCTAGAGAGAAGCTCCAGGAGGAGAAAGGTTTTTATTTTTTTTGTTTTATATATATATATATATATATATATATATATATATGTATGTATATATATATATATACACACACGCAGATGGCCGATGATCACCAATCCATTTCACACACTGTCGTCTTCGTCAGGGTTGACGGTTCCCTTGAGGAGAGAGAAAGCGCGGGACCCCTCTGCCACCCTCCCTTCCCCCTCTCTCTCGCACATAGCCTAGATCTCGCCTTCCCGATTGTCCGTATCAAACGGCAAAAGATTCGATCCCATCTAGAATCAATTCATAAGATCGAGAAGCGTTGATGGCGGGCGCATCGAGTTCAAGGCGACTGAGGGAGCTTCAATCGCAAGCGGGCAACAAGGTGTGCGTCGACTGCTCCCAGAAGAACCCACAATGGGCGTCAGTGTCATACGGCATCTTCATGTGCTTGGAGTGCTCCGGCAAGCACCGTGGTCTGGGCGTCCACATCAGCTTCGTGCGATCGGTGACCATGGACTCTTGGTCCGAGATCCAGCTGAAGAAGATGGAGGCCGGCGGCAACGACAAGCTCAACGCCTTCCTTGCCCAGTATGGCGTCCCCAAAGAGACTGACATCGTCGCCAAGTACAACTCCAACGCTGCCTCCATCTACCGCGATCGCATCTCCGCCCTTGCTGAGGGCCGCTCATGGCGGGACCCTCCTGTGGTCAAGGAATCTCTCGGTGCTTCTAATTACAGGAAACCCTCCTCGAACTCGACTGGGGTTGGTAAGAGTAGTTGTGGTGGGGGTTGGGATAGTTGGGATAATGATGGCGATTCATTTCGATCTTCTCCGAATACGGCTACTGGTAGTGGTGGATATGGTGTGAGAAGGAATCAATCTGCGGGAGAGTTTAGGTACAGTAATGGGACCGCAAATCATGGACCTACTAAGTCGGGATCATCTGGGGATATATATACCAGGGCACAATTGGAGGCCTCTGCTGCGAACAAGGATAGCTTTTTTGCTAGAAAGTTGGCGGAGAATGAGTCTAGACCGGAGGGAGTGCCCCCTTCTCAAGGAGGGAAGTATGTTGGGTTTGGATCGAACCCCAGCCCTGTGCCCAGGAACAATAATTCTCAGGGAGATGTGTTTTCTGTTGTTACTCAGGTTGGTTGTGCTTTTGTTTGGTTTTTCGGGGTCTTGATTGGTTGAAATGTTGTCTGTAACGAGTTGTGTGTTTTGATGTTTTTGATCAGGGTATTGGGAAGTTGTCTGTGGTTGCTCAGTCGGCGGCTAGTGTTGTCCAAGCTGGCACCAGGGAGATCACTTCCAAGGTATTGATTTTTTTTTTCCTGTTGCATGATTTCTCAAATGAATGGTGCATGGTTATTGATTATTGCTTGTGGTCCTTGTGGTTAACTGATTGGAGTTGGACCTTCATTATCAATTTAGTTTTCTATATTTCAATCGTTTGCTTCAATGATTCTTTTGACTTTTTTGTTATGCTCGAGTGCTTGATAATGATGATTGGTGTTGGACCTAGTTTTCTTTTATTTATTTATTTATTTCTTTATTCATTTATTTGTAATCATTAGACTGTGGGTGCTATTAGATAATGGGTTATCCAAATCTAAATCCATACCCGGGACTGCACCCATGTAGGATGTATGGGGTTAGATATAGCATGATTTCCTTATGAATTGCATAGGGGTGGTTTCCTTCAGACATTAGATTAAAAAACATTTTGAGTCCCTTCTCCAAATTTTGTGGGGTAGTTTGTTGTATATAGTTTGTAGTATCTAGACACTGATCTTTTGAACATATTTTTTTTAAGAATAAGTTCTATTAACTCCGCTCTGCCAAAATATGTTTGATTCAACTTAGTTTTGATTAGTTCAGCGAAAGTAAGTCCAGTTTACTAGCTTATTTAAAAAATCGCACCTTAGGCGCACCTAGACGAGAGGCGACCAGGCCGGCACCTCAGGTGACCCCAAGCACAGCGAATTCCGGAGGCGCGCGCAGGCACAACGCTTTTCTCACCTCATAGCAATTTGCGGTGGTAGAGAGAGATTTTTGAGAAATTAGTAATCAAAAGCCAAAATTTGTCCAAATTGAAACTTACCCAAGTAATAATTGTTAGATTCGAGTAGAAACCCCCATCCAATTGCATCAAATTGCTTCGAGTTCAGCCTAATTTTCAAAACCCTATTTTTTGGAAACCCTAATTTTTCGAAACTCGGATCTCCCTTGGATTGGAGGCTTGTATGGTGGCTTGATCTGGACAGACTGGATCGACCTACTTCCTCAAGCTTTTCCGGCGGCTGATCTTCACCGGCGATATGCTCTGGCAAGTGCTATGTTGCGCTGCTGACTTCCTCATGCAGTAGGGCTTCGAAAGGCAGGCTGGCTGGGTGTGTTGCTCAGTTCTCTTCTCTCCTCGTTTTGGTTTCATAGTAATTAAATATCTCTTTTTTTTTTTTGTGGGGTTTGGGACAGTGGGTGGTGACGTTTATCTGCTCCCTGGGAAACATGTATGTGGGCTATTTTTACTATTTGTATATTGTGTGCGTACTTGATAAATCTCTATTTTTTAATTATTTTTTTATTTGATATTGCTAAATTTCTAATTGTCAGCATTTTAGTCTTTTATTTTAGTGAGTTATAATATTGCTTTGGCATATTTTATACTGTTTTACAACCATCTTAGACTTTATAACGGTTGTAATGATATCAAATCAGTGTAGTGATGCAAGTATATGACTTATTTGGGTATAATATGTTTTCTGAATAAATTTTTTGTAGCTTTTTTATGAAACTGCGCCTCGCGTCTTTGAGGCGCACGCCTTCGTCTCGAGGCTCGCGCCTCGGGACCCTTTGCGCTTCAGTGTGCCTCGCTCTTTTTTAAACTAAGTTTACTAGAATAACTTTAAAATTTATTATGAATAAGTTCAATTCATCAAAAATAAGTGCAGTTCTTCAATTATGCAGAAATAAGCTTTGTTCAAAAGCCTAGTTCAGTTTAAATAAGTTTATCTTAGATAAGTTCAACAACGATAAGTTGAAAAGAATAAGGTTGTCATCTTAGTTGTTAAAGTTCTCCAAGGGCACTAAAGATGACGTGAAAATATGGTGCTAAGATCCCTATGATGGTTTTACAAGGTACCAGTTATGCACTGCTTCCACATAAGGAAGCACACTATTGATGCAAGGTCTACGCTTTTAGTGCTAAGGGATCGAATTTCTGTGTGGTTCTTGACAAATTTCTGTTACCTACTGCTTTTTTTGTTCGACAAATCTGGCTCACATCATTGTATATCTGCATCCCCTATGTCTTGTTGAGTCTAGGTTTTACATTGCTGGTGGAATGAGGAAATGACTGGAGGACGTTTATCCCCTATATTTGAACTGAATTTTTTGTTGGGAGACCGATCGGTTCTTCTGACATAAATTAATGTGAAAGTCTTTTGTTTATCAATTTGAGTCCTTTCTTTCCTCTTTGAGTTGGCCTGGTACTTTGCATTGCATTCAGAAGAAGAGGGGGGGGTCTACGTGGTGCAAACACGTAGATGATGGAATGTGCAGTTGCTGTAGTCTGATTCTGATTTCTGGTCTTTTACTCAAGGAAAGGCTCAACTTATTGGTATTCCGGACAGTCTTCAGTGGAGATTTGAGAAGAAGACTGAATTAGTAGAATTGTACAAACCTGTCAGAATCTTTGTTGACAAGTGATCAGAGGGTGAGAATGCAATGCATTTGCCTTAATATAGTTGCATTAGGGGGTTCGCTTTGAGGTTTGGATTATGGTTGGCAACTGCTCTTGCTATAAGAAAGTGGCATAGGACTAAAATTGGGATGCACGTTGCATTGTTTCTCATGATTTGCCAGTTGCTGCGGTAATTTAAGTGCAATACATTTTCAAGATTTGCCTAAAGCAGCGCTTGGGTGAAGTTATCATTTGGGTCAACAGGTGCTCAACCTTCGCGAGCATGAGATAACCTGGTGGCTGGATGACCCGTCGATCTTTCTATTTGTCATGACTCATGAGTGTTTCCAGCTTTGTTATTTAATGTCCCCTATTATAACAATGATATTGACAATAACAGAGATTCAGAGGCCGAGGACAGTTGAACTTTTGATGTTAAGTTGAAAACATAAAAATGTGTTCTTATTATAAGGTTGACTTAGATTTTTCACAAGCTACCTTGATATAGTATTCAAGTATGCAGAGTTTATCCTCTCGCAAAGGTCCCATACATTGTTATGGGATTCGTCCAACTGGCAACATACGGCGAACCGGGTCACGCTACCCAATATGTGATTCGTTGGCACTCTGATTTGCCATGAGTTGTGCACCAATTTGTGGGAACGAGTGTAGTGATTTTTGATGGGTTCTACAAGAAATTAGAGTGTTACAACTTGGAGACAAATCGTCGCCTGAATCATGTGAAGTAGAACACCAAAGAGAAGAGGGCGGGGGAGAAGTGCAGGGCATATAAGCCTTTGAAGAAGGAGTCGTCGAAGATTAAGGATTGCAGTGATATGGCCATTTTGACAGCGTGTGGCTGTCTGTCTCTTTCTCTTTCTCTCTCTCCTCAGTGGATAGGGGCTAGGGTTTTATTTTTTACCAAGAGAAAAAGTCTCTCTCTCTCTCTCTCTCTTTTGTTTTTACGTTGAAGTCAGATGGGCCTTCAGGTAGGGCCCATATGCTTTTTATAAATTATAAACATGGGCTGAACTATTCTTTTGTTGAGGTTAGGCCTTCTTGCTGTTTATGAAATATTAGGACCACTTAAAAAAAATATTTAAACTCTACTTTTTCAAAAAATTTAGCCCCCCCCCAAAAATAAAAAGAAAGATGCCGCATATCGGATTCTTCCCTAAGTGGCGCATTGCGAAGCTGAATTCATCTCCCGTACTTCAGCGTATGGCGATCCAGGTAACTACTTTCATAAGAGCATAGCAGCTTTCACACTTTTCCAAGCAGGCAAATCAGTTAAATTTAAATCTCTAGCTGCCTTTGCAGAAGATATTTGCTTCTAACATAGGAGACTGTTAGTAGAAAGCTGTCCCTTTGCAGACCTGAAGAATGTTCTACATACCAGTGGTTAGATTGTACTTCCCGGAGTACAATGCTTTGTATTTACCTATACTACGATCATCAAACTTGGCTTCATTGGTAAGTGCCTAAGTGGTAATAGTTAGCCTCTGGTTTCACCATAGAGTTTACAGAAAAGACACTATACGTTCAAAAATATAAAATCTAGGGATTGATTGAACCCAAAGATCGAAAAGATGAGATTTAACTTTGAAACGGAGTGAAACTACTGTGAGTGGGAATATTGCACTGTGCTCCTGAGAGTGTAATATAATTTTCATCTACGTATGGCTTCACTTGGGCAATTTTTGTAAAGATGAACACGCCCACAGAATGTGAGGTTTGAGAGTGCTGGCTGATGAGTAGAATCAGATTTTGATTCCAACTGCATAAGCGGAGCATTGGGCAGTCTAGCACTGGATTCTTGCAGTAATGTTGTCCATCAACAGTTTATATTACGTCATTGGAAGTTTTTTTTTGGAGAGGTATGCCAAGATACTCAATAGGTGTGCCTTTTTGATATCCCAAAGTTTGCAAAATATCAGAGATTGCATTTTCTTGGAGGGGTTGAACTTGTGGTGAAAACCTCACTTTTGGTTGGATGTTGATTTTGAGCAATAGAGATCATAGTATCACCAAAAAAAAATCGTGCACCATCTATCGTAAGATTAGGTGATTCTTACCTGTTTTTATTGGAGATATCCTCGGTGGCAGCATTATTTTTTTAAAAAAATTTTCTATTGGGCCTAGACCTTGAGCTTACTTGATGTATTGCCTCACAAACACTCAAACAGCCAAAGAAATGAGGGAAGTGAAATTGGACAGAATGCTAGTGCCTGGGCAGATTGTGAACAACTGGCACAAGAAAAGATAAGCAAGTGAGGAAGCAAAAGATAATCCGAAGAGTCACTCTTGTTCACACTTGGGGAATCTCCTTAGATCATTTAGGTTACAGAAATATCACCCTTTAAATGAGATAAAGAGACCTAGAGACCCACTTGAGTTGCCAAGCTCAAGATACAACATTAGGATTTGAGAGGGTAGAGTTATGCAAACTCAAAGTTCATTCATTCCTTGGTTTTAAAAGGCCCAATGGGGCGCAAAGGTCTCAAGGCGCGAGATGCGAGGCGAAGGCGCACGCATCATGGACGCGAGGCGCACTTTTACGATAAAATACTTCCAAATCAATCCGAACGCACTGTTTTGACAAATAGGCTAAATAATGATGTCAAAGAAGTGATTAGACAACAATAAAACTTTAGAAAACACCACAAATAGTCTTAAGGACGCGATAATATCGTATCAGAGTACCTTAAATAGTCCTTAAATCTCCTAAATATCAACTAAATGTCATCCTCATCATCATCCAACATCACATGCTCAGGCTCAACATCATCACTGAACACCTCATCTTCATTTCCAATGTCCTCTTCCTCTTCTTCCTCATCCTCTTTATACTCCTCCTTCTCGTCCTCATCAATCAATTGAACTCGAGCTCGGGAAGATTTAAAAGTAGAGGCAGGGGCTTTTCCTTTGTCCTTTGCTGAAGTCTTAGAGGTTGTAGTGCTCTTTGATCCCCTAATTCTAGTCCTATAGCAAGGCTCATTTGCCCCACAAGCTTGGGCAACAGCAGCCCATGTCAAAGTGTCATCCTTAAACACGAGGTCATCCTCATCCGAATCTCCTTCTATTCTTCTGAGTAACCACTCATTACTTTCATCAATCTCCTTGAGAAGGATGGGATCTCTAGAGGTGCTTTCTTCACGTCTTTGCTTCAAAGCACAACTCGATTTGACAAAAATCAAGTCATTCAATCGAGATTGTGCTAATCTGTTCTTCTTCTTGGTGTGAAGCTGTAAATAAGTAGACTCCATTAATCTCTAAAAAGGTAAAAATTATTTGACTATCAAAGAATAAAATAATTTTGTGGATGTTGCAACTTACATGTTGGAAAACACTCTAATTCTTCTCACATCCGGTTGCACTACAAGTGAGGCTAAGGACCTTCATCGCAAACTTTTTCAAGTGAGGTGTGAAGGATCCGTGTGAACTCCACAACTTAGCTATTAGAAACCAAAACAAGGAAGCAACTTAAATGAATATTTATGTTTTAAAAACAGAATAAAGCTAAATTCAAATATTCAATATTGTATTAAATATTCTTACCGGGAGCTAGAGTCTTCCTTTGTCTTACGGCCATGTTGATTCCAAAGAGACCTTGTGTATTCTTGTATCAATTCAATTCCTCAAGAATCTTGTTTTGGGTCTCCAATTGCGGAACCAACCTCGAAATCCAATCTTACAAGCCCTTCGTCACTTCACTACAATCTTTAATAGTTGGGTTTGAATAATAGATTTCGGGATTTAGAAAATGTCCGGTCGCATGCAAAGGTTGATGAAGTCGGCATTCCCATCTTGTATTAATGTACTTAAATGTCATTTCATAATGCTCTTCCTTGTGTCCAAAGCTAGTAGCAATAGCCCATAGGAGGTTTTTTATTTCCATCTACTATTCGAAGAACCTTAACAATAGGGACGGTCAATTTAAAAGCATGGAGAACATTCTTCCAATAGCTTTCTTGCAAAAGATAGGATGCCACCTTTCTCCCGGAGTCCTTTGACCATTTGCTATAATTCCACCCTTGAGAAGTCACCATCTTTCTCAAATTGTTCTTTTGTTTGTGAATGGAGGAAAGAGTGATGAAGAATGTAGCAAATCTAGTGACCGCGGGTCAATGCAAATTCCTTTGGCTGTGAATCTCCTCATCATGTTTATCAAGGCAACCGAGCTATGTATATAGGCATTAATGCCCATACTCTTCTTTAGAGCAATCTTGACTTTTGGAATGTTCTTTCCAGTATCTTCTAGGATGAGATCAAGACAATGAGCGGCACATGGAGTCCAATAAAGATGTGGTCTCTTAGTCATTAGCAATTTCCTACAATCATCTTTATAAGAATGAAATTGGAATTTAAACATTAGAAAGAAGATACATAATTACTCTAAGACAGAGAAAATTAATCTCTTAGTTTCTTACCCGCCTTCACATAATTAGATGCATTGTCGGTCACAATTTCGGCCACATTCTCTTCTCCAACTTCTTCTACCATATCATCAAGAACCATGAACAATAAGTTGGCATCCTTTATAACTTCGGAAACATCCATCGATCTAATAAAGACCGAACCTTTGGGAGAGTTGACAAGGAAGTTGACAATATCCTTTTGCACGGTTGTATCACGCCAACCGTCGGATAAAATTGAACAACCTTTATGTGCCCACTCTTTCTTGTGCTCTACCATTGCCTTTTCGGTTGCCTCCACTTCTTTCTTAAGGAAAGGGACTCTCAGCTCATACATGGAAGGCGGTTCCAATACGGGACCAAATTGACCAATTGATTCACACATAATAGCAAAACTTTCTAATGTGGCCGCGTGAAAAGCAATTCCGGCGTCATAAAACCACCTAGCAATGTCTCCACAAGCCCTCTTCCTTAGTTCCTTTCTACACAATTCATTTGTTGTTTTTTGCTTCCCTTGCTCCTTTCTAGCTTTGACACATCCGCGGGATTAGGAGCAAAGAATACATCTAAAGGAGCTTTTTGTCTTGGCTTCTTAGAAGGCATGCTACTACTTTCCTTGGAGCCACCATTTGAAACTTTTCCACTTCCACCTTTTGAATTCATTTCAACACAATCATCATCATCATCATCATCGTCATCATCATAATCTTCACCCATGTAATGTTGATTAATGTATCTAGACATATTATATGTCTCTTTGGTGGTCTTTTTTAGCTCCATGTAATCTTGAATTTCTTTTCTAACATGTTCGGGCACTTTTTGGCAACATAGGGTGATTCGGTGACCATTGGCTAGGTGTTGCTTAAGGCGAAAAACTCCTCTTGTGGTCCTCACTCCACAAAAGTCGCAATACCAAGTGTTTCTATTGTTTGGATCTACCTTTCCATACTTCCTTGCAGGGTCTAAAGACTTTGAAGAGACCGAAGGATTACCGAATGGGTTAGAATCTTCCATTTCAATTCAACAATCAACAACCAAGTTCCCACACAAAGTGTCACAAATATTCACCGATTCAACATTTTCACCAAAACAAAACAAAAATAAAACTAATTAGCAATCAACCAACATGAAAAACATTAACAACCCCCCCACCCCAAAAAATAAAAGCCTTTAAAGGCTTCAATTCGTGCATGTGGCTCACGGGTTGTGGCTCTCGGCCCAGTGCCTACATGCCCCCCCCCCCAAAAAAAAGAAACATCCTGTGCCCTAGCTGCCGGCAGCAACGAGGGGGGGGGAGAGAGAGGGAGGGAGGTGGCCGAAACACTGCCATGGCCAACAGACATGGCCGAACAAGAAGGGAAGGAGGAGGAGAAGCAAGAACGGCAATGACCATGGCCAAAACGCAACCAAGATGCCGCAGAAATTGCCGAAATCACATGAGAAGAAGAGGGGAAGAAAATTCGAAGCAGAGAAATGGAGATTCGTACTTGGAGAGAGTGCCTTGAACTGTGAAGACCTTGCGTAGAGTACCTAGGGTTTTTGTCGAGCTTCTGGTTATGGAGACTGGAGTTTAGAGAAGGTAAGTTGCGTTTTTTTTTTTTTTAATTTCCCAGTTCTTGCCAACGATCCCATTAAGTTCCATAAAACGCGCTTTGTCATCGCCTCGCGCCTCACCTTGAGGCACAGTGAAGCCCACGCCTCAGCCCGCTTTAAGCGTTCACCTCGCCTCACCACCACTGAAGCGCAACGGCCATCACCTCGCGCCACACCGCGCCTAGGCGCGCCTTTTTAAAACTACGATTCATTCAAATCTGATTACAAAAGGAGCTTGGGGCTGGCTTTATAGGATTCTTACCAGCCATTCAACTGTCCAAAAGTCAGCTCTACGCTGAGGGTGCACTTGGGGAAGAGGGGAAATCAAATCAGCCTCGCTAAGTACAAACCAGCTATTCTAATCTAGCTTGGTCACCTCATTAGGACTATGATTCAACTAAATGAGGTGTCAAGCTTACAAAGCAGCCTATTGCAACAATACAATTCAAAATCAGCAGGTTGTACGGGTGGAAACCTAAGAAACAAGACCTTTCTCCATGGCTAGTTCAACACCGGGTAAAAGGGTATTTCATTGTACGTTTGGCTGTGTAAAGCCAGCACAACTGGGTTTTTTGGAGGAACTTTAGGCATGTTACTTGATAAATTTTTATGTCTTCTTTAATGCCCTGAAGTTTCAAAAAAGATTGGACTTTGTTTGGTCAACTTAATTTCCCTCCAATCTGGACTACGCTGGATTGCCGCCAGCTATGCACTGGTGGAAAGAACGTGCTGAATGACTAACCAAATGATGTCCAAAAGCTTTGCAACTTGTTTTATTTAAAAGCTAACTCCTTAAACTTAAGGAGAGTGGTCAAGGCAGTTTATTATGCCCTCAACAGCTGGCCCCAAAAGGTAGACAAAATTGCTTATTTTTCAGATGAATTAGGCAGATCACTGTTGGACTGGTTTAGGGCGTTTCTGACGAAGGCATGAACTTCCGTTATCTCCTTGGTGCTTGTTGGCTTGTGTGGGCTTAATTGGTGAGGTTCAGAAGGCTCCAAAGGATGGTCTCCATCATTACTGTTGATGTAAATTTTGCTTATATCCTTGCACATGGCGTAGACTAAGACTGAAAAATTACAAGGCGAGTTAACTATCCTTTGGATGCTCCCGCTGGTGTAGGACATCTTGCAGTTTTCTTTTCTTTGGGTGAGAAGAAACCACCTTTTCAAAAATGCAAAGTCAAAAGCGAAGATACTGAAGGGTATGAGCAAAACAGGGGGTTGGCCTGTTCTTTGGTTGGTTTTTTTGGGGGGGGGGGGGGAAGGGGGGTGTCTTAAATGCAGTCACCTATGTAATGAAGATTGGGGCAATCCCCTACATGACATCTTGCAGGTTTCTTTTCTTTGGGTGAGAAGAAATCACATTTTCAAAAATAAAAAAGTCAAAAAGAGAATACTGAAGGGTATGAGCAAAACAGTGTGTTAGGCTACCCCATGGGTCGGGGGGGAAGGGGGAAATCTTAAATGGAGTCACTTATGTAATGAAGATTGGGGCAATCCTCCACATGACATTGACAACATTCAAATTTTCATAAGCTATAACTGAAAATAAACATTGCATAAGGTCGCTATTTATAAGCTAAAACATAACTTGGAAGGAATTATTGGCATTAAATAACTTCCTAATGATGACCTCAATAAGTAAGAAAAATAAAGATGCAAAATTTCAAAAAGATATTAAAATACTAATACCCTCTCAAATTATGCTTAGGACTACACTTAAAAGAAGCATAAGAGTGGGAAGAAGATCCTTGAACCTCCTAAGACTTCTTAGAATCAGGCTTTGGGCTTGGACTTCTTCATGAGGTGGATTGATATAAACTTTTATCACTACATGAACTACTTTTCTTAAAAGTTAGGTGAACTCAACTAACGAGGTTAGACCCAATGACCTGCCTATTCAGTATCCCCGGTTTGATATTAAGATCACTATTCAATATCCCTTGTTCACGTTATGAGATCTCTATTCAATATCAAGATCCTAATGAAACAACGTCACTTTTGTTACAATGCTTCGTCAAAGCTCAACCTATTGAGTATGCATACAATGTGCTGGTATTGAAAAATGGATGGAAACTTTTGCCTGAGATGTTCTCCTTTGTGCATGCCATGCTTGCAATTGACATTAGTGCACTTTGGCGATTAAGTTGGGGCTGTGGTTATTGAATGATTGAAATCATGATGTTCTTATTGGCTTATCCATAGCATCCCTCAAGTGAAGTTATTCCAGAGTGGATGGCAGAGGGACCTTGACCTCGAGCTTGAGCTCGACCTCGACCTTGACCTGATCTCGACCTCTTGCAAATTCAAGGGTTTGTGTCCAAACAATTGGGACCTAATGCATCTTAGAAAGATTTGGGTTGGAGAGGATGCAGGTCTAACCCAAGACCTATTTAAAGACCCAATGTTATTTTTATTTTACAGAAGAATGTTTTTAGGACAAACCTTATTATTTGTTGTTAAACAAACTAGGGTCCTTCCAATTATATGGTACTCATTTGGTCTTAGTTTGAAAAAGCGTGCCTAGGTGCAACTAAGCGTGGGGCGCATACCTCAGAGCTTCGAACGCCTCAGGTGAAGCCCAGTTAGAAAGTGAGGCAAGGCGTGTGCCTCAGCACTCAGCAGTGCCTCACATGAGGCAATTGGGATGCGCCTCATGCACCTTATGGCAATCTACAAGTGTGAAGTGAGAGAAAGACATTGGAGAGATGAGTCGGCCATTGAAATTGAGCCTGAGGGTGCTGATCAATGCTTGTCATGACCAAAATTGAGTATGAAATATGGTAAGTGTTAATGAGTGCTGAATGTTGGTGATAAGTTGAAAAAAAGGCCCAAATTAACTCTTACTAGAATTACATGACACAATATCTGCGCAAAAGCCCTCACTTGGTGGCAGCAACTTTACTCAATCTGAGCTACAAATTGAAGCTTCCAAATGTAGGAACCCTAATTTGCTAAATGTGACCTAGCACAACCGCCTTTTAGAGACAGAGATGGCCGATGACCAAACTTTACGGTTCTTGGCAGCTGTTTACCCTGGTATAGTTTTTATCATCTCCCACCTCTTCTTTTACGATTATGTTCTATGCTTAGTCAAAAACAAAAAAAATGCTTTTCATTATTTTTACTGCTGAGATGGGTTGTGCACCGCTACCTATAGGTGGGCAGCGGGCTGTATGTGGACAGATTATTTTAATAGCTTTCAAAATAGTGTTGTGCTCTCTACAATGTTCACGTGGGCCTGCTGAGTAATTACCATATGTGCAACTGTAGGTCTGCTGGTCTGCAGCAGTCACCCCCCCAGCTCACTTTAATTTCTTAAATTTTAAACCTTGTCCAAGCGGAATTTTTAAAAAATTTTTATCATGCGAGCAGTATGTTGGTTTCCTTGTTCTTTTCACCTTCTTTAATGTTCAGAATCAAATTAAGAACTCCAAAAATATGGTTTGAGAATGATTTCCAAACATTTATTAGTAAAAGGGTGCCTCGTGTTCGAAAAGCCGGCATCTTCACCTCTAAGCCAGTGCCCCGGGCCCGGGAACCTTTGCGCTTTTGTGGGCCTCAAGCTTTTTTATTCTATGCATTTGGTGTAATTCAACTGTTGGAGTCAGCACTCAGCACTTTATTTGTAAATACTGAGTACATTTGTATGATTTATGAAATATGATATTTCATGGGTGTCTGGAGTTCTGGTGTGGTGGCATACTCAACTCACTCACCTATGTTCTGTAGTTGAGTAATATTTCTGAATTATATCATAATTTTCGATGCCAAATTATGCTTGCACTTTCAAATTATTGGCTAAATGCTAAGTTGCATGAAAAATAGGTGGAAATAGATCTCCCACCTCAGGACTTAGTTAAACCACACGATCCGGATGATCCGGTTCCTATCTTCCCAAAGGATTTGGATTAGGTGTTGGTTGAGGTTGCAAAGTTTTTAATGGATGCTGGGAACTTGGCGGGATTGATCGTCTATACTTACTATGGCCTTGATCAATTCATGGAAACACATTTGTGGACTTGGGATACGGTCAAACATGTGATGGATAATTTGGCCAGGTTACTACCATAGATTGGGGTCATGGCTTGTTTTGTTTTTGTATTTTTTGTTTTCCTTGAAAAATCTGAATTATTTGCAATTTTCTGACTGCTGAGCAGTCACTTCTTAGCTGAAAATTTGTAGCTTGGATTATGGCAGACTGAAAACCATTCACCGTTTACTAGCAGAGGAAAGTCTCCTTTCCTTTGCTAGTAAACAGTGAATGGTTTTCAGGGGTGCTCTTGAATCCTTTGTGCAATCCAGGGACTATGCTGCTGCGATTGGACCCCCTCTCCCGGGGAAATAAAGAAAAAAAGCCTTAATTGGGATTTCTTTTTCAATATAAAATCATTAAATAAAAGTTTTTTATGTGACAGGTTCGGGAGGGCGGCTATGACCATAAGGTCAATGAGACAGTTAATGTTGTCACAGCTAAGACTACGGAGATTGGCCACAAGACATGGGGCATAATGAAGGGGGTTATGGCAATGGCTTCTCAGAAACTTGAGGGGTACACAAGTGAAAACGGTGTAGCTGTGAGAACTGATAGCCCACACCAGATTGAAAATGTGAAGAATGGATATTATCAAGAGTTCAGGAATGAATCTGATGGGTGGAACAACACTTCTCAAAACAGGCGTTCTTCATCGACCCGCCAATTTAATTCAGTGAAATTGGGTTCTTGGGATGATTGGGACCAGGAGGATCACGGGAAGGCAGGCTCTTTCAAGGGGGGTTCATCCTCAACGCACAATAATGATGGCTGGGCTGGTTGGGATGACCCCAAAGATGATGATGGGTTTGAAGATTTCCATAGGAGGAGCCCTTCTCATGGGCAAAGCACAAGCTCTGGTCGCTCTGGGAAATCGGATGCCATGTGGGGTGAGGGCGGTTTTCTATGAGGTTTGTCCGAATTGAGGGTCTTTTTTTGGTCCCTTTTTTGGGGTGCAGAAGAGGGGCAGGAGCCCAAAGTTTAGGGTCCTTTCATTTGTCTTGTATTTTATGACCAAGATGCTGTATTTGTCTAGGGTTGGTAGTCTATATGTGCAAGGATCACAGGAAATTGGCTCGAGGACGGAAAACGGATATTTGTGAATTGCACCTGGGGCTGCAGCAATTGTGGCTAGTTTACTTTCGTTATTGTTAATATTTATTGGAGCAAAACTAGCTTCGTGTTTCTTCCTGACTGTTCTCTGTCATGGGCTTTTCCAAGCTAATGTGTTGTCAAAGCTAATGTGCAACTTCATTTAGCCGTAGTTGGGCTCTCAAAACCCCCAAGACCCCCGTTAGGATCAACAACCCCCCCCCCCCCCGGGGAAACCCAAAAAACAAAGAAAATTATATCGTCAAGCTAGGTGGCTAGTTCTGCACACCCGCTTTTTCACTACACAAATCACTGCATCACCCTGCAAATTTGCGGCATATTTGCCTCGCGTTACCTTGTGTTATTGCTGCTCCTTATCGCCTCCACGCACTTTCGTTTTTTCCCCGTGTTCCCTTATTTCGCTTTTTTCCAGTTTTTTCGTGTACCCTAAGATTCATAGTTTCCGAACCTTCATAAACTCTTTTCGTAACCAACATAATTTGGTTCAAGTGGTTTGACATTTGTTCCCTTTAAGTAAGGTCATCGGTTTGAGTCTTGTAAATAGAGAAAATCTGTGATGGGAGAGTTTTACCCTTTATATTGGGTCAATAATAGCTCGACTTCAGTGAAATGGAGGATCTAACATCAAAAAAACAAAAAGAACACTCTTTTCATTGGAGAAAAGCTTAAGTAGGCTAGTCGCCCAATATCAAGAGAATCGACTGAATCCCCTAATCAACCCGGTCGGAGAAGCGGGTCAATGATTCAAGTAGTTAGACGTGAATAGGCCTGGCAATTGGGTCGGGTACGGGTCGGGTGTTCGTTTAGTTCGGGTCACTTTCGAGTCAACGATGTTCGGATCGGGTTTAGGTTCGGCTCGGATTTGGGCCACTTTCGGGTCGGGTTCAGTTCGGGTCCGTTTGGGTGAAGTTCGGGTTCGGGTCACTTACGTGTACCATGTTCGGATTGGTACGGATTCGGTTCGGGTGGAATTCGGGTCGGGTTTGTTTCGGATTGTTTACAATAGTCCGGTTCGGATCGGGTATTGGTCAAGTGTAATTTGAGTCGGGTGAGATTCAGTTCAATGTCTGGGTCAATATCGGATCAAGTGTAAATCGAATCGGGTATAATCGAATAATTTCGAATCATTGTATGTTTTCAATGTAGCCATCTTTAGTTCTTTACTCTTAAATTATATTTAAAAGATAAAAACCGTTTAATTATACAAACTCATTTATTCTAGATTTCTCTTTTAATTCATACGTTAATGATTAATTGATTATATATATACATATATATATATATATATATATACATATATATATATATATATATATATATATATATATATATATATATATATATATATACATATATATATATATATATATATATATATATATATATAATTAATGGGAAATTATATAGGGTTAGTTCTAAATTTACTAAGAAAGTTAGTAAATTACAAATCCAAGTATACAACTCATCCCTAACCCTATATCAAATGTACCGTGCAATTATCCAAAGGATTATGTGTCGCTAATTCAAGTTTTAATCATCTCAACTGAGTTCATGCGATGACAAAATAAGTGAACCAACCTAACGCAAATAATTTGTCAATGGTCTCATTTGTGAGGCCCAATACCAATACCAAAACCATATATCATATATATAATATAAAATTGAATGAGTTAACATGGTGATGACATTTGTCATATTATCATTGATCGCTTAATTTTTAAATAAACAATATAATTTCGTAACAACTAACAAATGACCTTAGCCGTATTATTAAATTTAATATTTATCCCTCAATGCAATATATTAAATCATGCAATTATGTTGTTTCAATCAATGTCGCCACTAGAATATGAAATATTTTACTGAAGTGCATTTTTAAATAATTCAATTAACTCAATTTATTGGAAGAAGTTACATATGATTTTATAGTGCTATTTATTCTATTGGCTTTTATTATTTCAAAATAATTTTTATTTTATTTATGGTCAGAAAATTACAATGAACATTGAATCAAGAGGGGGATTCTGCAATATATTGGAAGCAGTTACAAACGCTATTTTTCAAATTAACAAACTATCATTAAAAAATAGATGACATAGATCATTATGCTGAGATACTCATTTAATTAATTGTAGAAAATATCCTCATAGTTATTTAAATTTTGATGGGCCTTATGTTGTTCTAACCGTATATCAAAAATGATATATTTTATATATACGTATGCTTTCACTACACATTTAAAAATAATGTAAAAAGTTCCTATTAAAAAAAAAAATAAATAATTTGTTGCTTGGATGACCACTGTCATAATTTCATTGATTCTCTTTTATATAATTAAGTTAATTGATAAATGAAGAGTTATTAATTAGTATATTAATTTTAATATAATATAGCATTTTGAAAGGTCATTAACAATGTTGAATTTGAATTAACAATCAAATCATATTTGAAGTAATTTTTTTTCTAAATTTTAAAAAAGAAATATTTTTCTTATATTTTAAAAATGGAACAAATATTTATGTAGTTCTTTCATAAAATCTTTTTACTTATTATTGTTTCTAATTAAGTAATGGAACCAAATTTTTTTTCCTCATCTTTTTTTAAAGTCATCATATTCGAATCTCTTACTTATATTTTCTCATTTTTTTAAATATGACTAAATAGCTTCATTTAAACAAAATTTTTGTTTATTTTTATTTTTGATAAATTCTCAAAATGTATATTAACTCATAATCATACGAAATACGGGATCTACCCTAGTATAATATAAAATTGAATGACTTAACATGATGATGACATTTGTCATGTTATCATTGGTCACTTAATTTTTAAATAAAAAAAATGATTTTGTGACACCTAATAAATGATCCTACCCATATTATTAAATTCAACGTTTATTCATCAATGTAATATACTAAATCATGCAATTATCAGTGGGGCTCTTTTATGCAATAAAGTTAACTAACAATTCAAGGGTTATTAATTAGTATATTGACTTTTAATCTAATATATTGCATTGAAAGGTCATTAATAACGTTAAATTGGAATGTAAAACTTGAATCGTATGCAAAGTAATTTTATTCTGAATTCAAAAACGAAAAGATTTTTCTTATATTTTAAAAAAGGAACAAATATATCTGTTGTTCTTTCATAAAATTTAAATTGATTATTATTACTAGTTAACTAATGGAATCGAATTTTTTTTCTCCTTTTTTTGTTTGGTAAGGTATAAAATTCCAATCTTTTACTTACATTTTGTCAGTTTTTGTTTTTTAAAAGATGACTAAATGGCTTCAATTAAACAAAGTTTTTTACTTATTTATATTTTTAATAAATTGTCAAAATGTATAGTAACTCATGACCGTGCGAAGCATGGGATCTACCTTAGTATACCTTAAAAAATGAAGAAAAAAGAAGAAAATAACAAATTTTTATTTAGAATCTGGTGTTAGTTTATAACTTCACGTTTGTCATATTTGGAGTTGGTAAATAGAAACAGGTTGATTCAAGTCGACATTTTTAGTAATCGAATCAATGTTCTTTGATAGTTCGTTAAGTGATCATACATCATTCAAAGATTTGTCTTTGTGAGATTAACAACTTGATATGCATTTGCTAAATGAGTCAAAACTGAAAAGTAACGGCAATATATGGGTACGTGTCAATTAACATTACATTTATGTGATTGTGAATGGTCGTTATCGAAACTCGAGACTTGAAATTTAATTATCCAAAATTCAATTGAGTCACATTATTATGAGATCATATGCAATGATACATTCTTGAATATGATTTTGTGGAATTAAACATGTTATGAAGATGATTTAGAATCGTGAATCAATAGTGTGAAATTTTTGACATTAGTCACAGCATGATATTACAAGTTTATAATCATAGTGTGCATTGCATTAAGTCATTAAGTGAATCAAATAGTAAAATAGGATTGCTAAATCCTAATAAGTTTAATAAATTGTTAATCATACTTGTCTTTTCTTAATTCCTATTGTGACAAAATACTTTTTCTCTTACATTTTTAGTACATATCTATCAAATTAAAAACTTAAAACTATCAACTATTTCATTTTTTCCTTTTAAGTTTTTAATTGATTTCATTTATAAAAATTCCCTCTTAAGTTGTTTTTCTTTTCTCATCTAAACTCAACTAATTGAGTTTGAAAAATTCAAATCCCCCCCCCAAAAGAGAAAAGACTAACCCCCCCAGAAGTTATTACTTGTTCGGATAAAATTGAGTTGGTAAGAATCGGATCGATTTTAAATCAGGTACGGTTCGGTTCGGGTTTACGTTGTCCATTTTCGGTTCACTTCAGGTCTGCTCACTATGGATCGGGTTTGAATTGGTATGGATCGGTTTACTTCGGGTGTTCGGGGTCAAATGAGTTCATTTCATTTTAGGTGTCGGGTATGGATCTGAATAGTTCGGTTCGGGTTTTGGGTTAGTTTTGCCAGGTCTAGACGTAAAGGATGGAATTGGATTGGTTGACTAAGTTAAATATAGCACCGGATTGAACCAATCAAACCCTATCAATATATATGTTTACATTGGATGTCAAAAAGTTACTAAAAGAAGATTACCTAGGGGAAGAAATGGCACAACACTAACTAATAATTTTAGTTGTATTTTCCTACATTCCACTTTTGACCCTGCTTAACTAATATTTAAGTTTTTTCCTTGCATCCCATTTGTTAATTCCAAATTAACCATCATAAAAAAAAAAAATCAAAGAAGAAGATAATTATTGGTTGGCCCAATTGATATTCCATTACCCCTTCATAAACATCTTGCATGAGAGCTTACAAATATGGCACTATATCTCTGATCACTTCTCGCCAATTGCCTAGAACTCTAGAAGGAACATGTTTGCTTTCGAACGGACACAATTGTGATGTCCCTTTATGCTTGATTTAACTCTCTAAATAAATCTTAAATTAAGAATTTATTATGTTTGACGTTTTTTTAGGTAAAAATAAAAGAGTGCCAAAAAGGGTGCTCGCTACTTACTTTAAAGTCTGCATAAGAAAACGTGCGAGAAAGAAGTAAAATCATACGAAGGAGGGACAAACCCTGCCAAGTCAAACTACCTGATGAAAGAGTAAGACATAAAAGTATCATGTGGCATGCCTGTGCCACACTAGAAATTGTCGAAAAAAATTAAAGAAAGAAAACGGGTAAGATGTAAAAAAATTGGTACAGTCAACCTTGCCACGTGGCACGGCCGCATCAAGCATAGGATTGCGAGTATTTTAATCAAGATTAGACTAATGAGAAGTAATTCTTTTTCATTTTTTTAGGGTTCAGCTTACTTAAGCGGCTTCTTGCCTCAAGAACACCATTATAAGTTTACTAATTCATAAATACAAGGGTTCTTTTTTTGATTTAGTTTGATTTTCATTTTAATGCTTTTCTTTTATTTAGCTTAAGTCATGCTTTCGCTCTCCTACATCTCTCTTAAATCTCTATTTTTAATCCCTTAAAATTCATTCCCAAATTAGGAGTTTTGATGAACAAGAGGTTGAGGGGTTCACCCTTTGAGAGCTTAAGCCTCTAACATACTCCTCAAAATTTTAATGATTCCCCCTTTTCACTCCTTTTTCAATTTCTTCTTCTCATAGTCTTCTCTGAACTCTCTGAATCGCGAAGTTAATCTGCATCAAATTGGGATAGATTGAAGTTGTTAAATGCAAATGGAGGTAGACTAAATATAGAAAGATTAATTTCCATACAAATTCAACGCTAATCATTCATGGGTTTTTAACAATTCAATAATGAATGTAATGTCTAGGAGAGAATTTTCTCTTTCTCTGTCCCTCTTCCGTTCGTACGCTGCATCATATATGTACATCAATGTAAAAGATCAAAAATAAAATCGCCCACTTTCCTACAGCTCCTACTTACCTATACAAGCTGCTATGCATATGGAAAACATAATATCAGCAATATACATAAGCCTAAAATAGTGCACCTAATATTATACATGCCAAAGATAGTGCCTAGCTCAATACCTCCCCTCAAGTTGGTGCATGAAGGTCTCGAATGCCCAACTTGCGAAAGAGACACTCAAATTGTGATTTGCCCAACGCCTTAGTAAAAATGTATGCTAGCTGTTCTTGAGTGGGAGCAAAAATTGTACGGATAACACCTTTGACCAGCTCATCTAAAACAAAGTGACAGTTAGCTTTGATATGCTTGGCCCGTTCGTGGAAAACAGGGTTCCGAGCGATATGCAATGCTGGTTGACTACCGTAACATAATTGCATAGGCTAAAGGTGTTCTACTCCAAGAGACAACAAAATCTCCTGAAGCCATTTAAGTTCGCAAGTATCCATAGCCATAGATCGATATTTAGCCTCTGCCGAAGAATGCGACAACCATATGTTGCTTCTTGGTCTTCTAAGATACAGGAGAATCACCCAAAGAGACAAACCAAGAAGTGAGAGAACGACGTGTCAAACAGCAGCCTGCCCAATTAGAGTCACACAACCCATAAAGTTAGAGATCACAATCACTTCAAAGGAGTATGTCTTGCCCTAGATTCCCTTTCAAATATCGTACCACCCGCAATGCTACATCCCAATGATCCTCTTTTGGTTGTTGCATGAATTGGGAGAGAACATGAACACAATAAGATAGCTCAGGACGAGTAAAGCAAAGATAGATTAGACATCCCACAAGTATGCGGTAGTCATCAAGAAGTCGCCCATCAGCTAATGCTAACCTATGTTGTTGTTCCAAAGGGACTCCAACCGGTTTAGCCCCTGGCAACCTACTTCAGAGAGTATATCTAAAGCATATCTGCGCTGACACAAAAATATGCCTGTAGGATTTCTAGCGACCTCGACACCTAGGAAATATTTCAGGACTCCCAAATCCTTTATGTGAAAGCACTCATTAAGATAAGACTTGAGCTTCACAATAGCCTCATGGTCATTACCGGAAATAATTAGATCATTTACATAGACTAGGACACTGAGGCGAACATCATTGTTGCAAAAAGTGAACAACGAATAATCCGAATAGGACCGATGGAAACCATGACCCTTCAATACAGTGGTCAATTTGGCAAACCAACATCATGGTGCCTATTTTAGCCCATACAGAGATTTTCGGGGGTGACAAACTTTCCTTGAATTGGAGACTTCAAAACCTAGTGGCATTTTTATGTAGACCTCCTCTTGAAGATCACCATGCAAAAATACATTATGAACGTCCATATGATGCAGTTCCCATTGCTTAGCAGCTGTAACTGCTAAAAATACCGGAATGGTGACCATTTTTGCAACATGTGCAAATGTTTCGATAAAATCAATACCTTCTACCTAATGATTGCCAAAGATCACGAACCAAGTTTTGTAACGCTCCAATGTGCCATCAGAATTATATTTAATTTTGAAAACCCATTTGCATTCGAGTGCCTTTTTATCGGGTAGTAAATCAGAAATGTCCCGAGTCCCATTGTTCTCAAGCACCTGAATCTCCTGTTGCATCGCATCTCACCACTTCTTATCCTTGACTGCTTCTGAAAATGTTGTGGGGTCACATCCTGAAGTAATAGCTGCAAGAAAATTTCTGTGTCGTATAGAAAATTGGGCACAACTTACATACTTTGCTATAGGATAAGGCATACCTGGAAGACACTTTGGTGAGGTGGAACTATCAGATGGACTCAACTTTCGGGTGGTATGGGTAACATAGTCGCATAAACGAACTGGGGGTTCCTTCTTCCGATGCCCTTGACCTAATAAATCCTCTTGACCCACATTGTTGGCGAGCTGTTTGTCAGTATGAGCTTGAGCTGGAGTCTGAGATGAATGCCTTGTAGCCTGTGGCTCCATGTCGGGGCCATTTCCTCCTTTTCCAGGTGGCTCAACATCTTCGATCATGTCCTGCCTAGACCCTTCGTCTCCAAGGCCTTCAAACACCCTCAGTGGGCCTTCTTATGGCTAATGTTTTCTTTCATCCCCTTTTATTAGGTTTGATTAGTTATTGATTTAGGATTGCTTTTCATTTTCAGTTGAACTTTTAAGGGAAATTTAGGAAATTGTTGTGCATGGCCATGTCGAGCCATTGATCACCTCTTTACATGTTTATGTGTTGATTTGTGTTTCATTCATCTTTTTTGCACTAGAGCAGTCGATTATTATTTCCATTTATGTTTGTAGGTTTTCATTGTTAGTTCGGTTAATTTAGCAAATCTTAGATTAATTGTAGTTTAATAGCTTTAATCCAATCCTCTCTCACAATCTAGTCACAATTCAAGTTGACTCACCAACATCCTTGATGATGAGAACCCTCTCACTCAAAGATACCAAACAAATTTTGATGTCATTGCCGATGATATTTGTGCTTTTCTTTTACATTTCTTTTTAGGTAGTATAGTTTATTGCTTAGGAACGAGTACAATCTAGGTGTGGGGTATTTATTTAGCCAAAAACATATAATTTTATATCCCTAAGCCTATGACTTTGGCTCAAAATAATTAATATTTTAAAATTTTTATTTGTGTTATATTTATTTTACAGAAAAATCAAAAATTGAAGAAAATGGTGAAAATGGGGAAACTAGGTCACAAATTGAAATTGGAACTATAGCCCAAAAATACCCAAAACCAAGCCCCCCCTCTTCTCTTATCCATCAGAAAAAAGGGAAAAATAAAATAAAAACCCAAAACCCTCCCAGCACCCAGAAAATTCTTAGGTACATACCTATGTACCGAGCACCATACATACCTGTATAAGAACTCATTTACTTATTTCCAGCTAAGCTTCTTAATGGATACTTCTCAACAAATATTAGAATTTAATTTAGAGCAATTTGAAAATGAAATTGAATTTTGAATATATGGATATGTTACAATTAATGAAATATTTATGTCAAAAAAAATATAAATGCACAATTTTGGAATCTAAAATTATTTTAATAGAAAGAAGGGTACGGATTTATGCCCATCAGAAACAAGATGAATCTGGAGGAGCCAAAGTGTAAAATAATTGCAACTCAAGCAAAAATTAACTTCGTGGAACAATATGAAGCAATTATAAAAGAAAAGTTATAAACTTATTACGTTGGCTTCAAGAAAGAGAACAAGAGTTAAGGATTCATACAGATAAAAATTTAATTAAGGCGCGAAAGATAGTGTCAGACAAAAATAACCTGTTATATTATTAGCATTAAGAAAAACAGAAATTATTGAATTAAACAATAGTGACAATTATATAATAGGTACAAAACATTGTTTAGTGACGAAGATTAAAAAACAATATGAGTTTTTAAGAAATTGAAATTCAACTAAGAAATATAAAACAAGAAATTCAAGAAATAAATTAATCAATTAAAGGCTTAGTAATATAGATGTAACTTATAACCAGCACTTTTGAAGGAATTCTAAAACCAAGACAAAAAAGAGAATATATTCCCTGGAAATAACATTTCCAACAAGATTAATTTTAGGAAGCAATGACAAAAATATTTAAAAACATATCAAAATAAATTAATAAAAAAGACAGAACAATTACAACTAGAAAAAATAGAATAACAAAGAAAAGTTAAAGATAAAGAAGAACAAGGTGAATAAATTAATTAGTGGGAGAATATAATAAGACAATTAAAGAGCTATTACAAGAATTTGAAAGGTCTACAAATTTCTAAGATAGTCAGACAAGTAAATATGAACACCGATGGACTAGCAGGTGGCTCTTCTAGCAATAATCCAGGCTCAGTAACTTTTGAACAAGGAGAGACATCAATCCCTATAGAAGAATTTGAGCAAAAACTTAAGAAAATATATGCCCCTAGATATAAGAGAAGATAGAGATGCAAAACTATTAACGATGAATTTATATCAAAAAATCCCACTATTCATGATCCAATTCCTCCTTAGGGAAATATACTAAACATAGATTGTGTCACAGATAAGAAAAAAAAAACACTAGATGTGTAGAGAGCAACCATGGTATCAGCATTATTAACAATCCCAAAATTTGTAGAAGAAAATAAAGATGTTATATACAAAATAATTATTAACTCTTTTCAACGAATAGTTCATAACTGGTACAAGAACATATCATCGAACATAAAAAATATAATAGAAGTCGATGTTAAAAATAATTTAAAAATTAACATAGAAGAAGGAGTTTGGACTCTAGAAAAATATTTAATAGGACAGTTCGAAGCATATGAATTTGTAGCAAATTTTAACCAAGCTAACAAAGAAAAAAGAAAAGAAGCTTTGTATAAGCTAACCAACCTAAGAATTTGTAACCTATAAAATTTCAAAAGCTTCTTTTGTGAATTCAATAGATATTATTATGAACTATATGATTCCACAAAAAATCAAGAAACGTATATTCAACTTCTACTAAACAAATTCCCACCTCCATGGAATGACTATTTTTTCAGAAAAATTTGAATAATTTGCAAGTAAACCTACAATTTTTAGATTAGCAGTGGCAACTCAAACAAGTATAACTAGAGAAATAACTCAACTATGTCTACAAGAGTCAAGAAGGAGACACATAAAAGAGATAACAATTTGTTGTGAAGATGCAGGAGAACTAGGACAACATGGGTGTCAGCGATACCCAAAATATAGACCTAAAAGAAAGAAAACTATAAAATCGAGAACAAAAGAATCAAGATCTAAAATTAGGAAGAAACGTTACTCTAAACCAACAAAATCTCAATCATATGTAAACAAACTTAGCAAGAAAAGTCAACACTTTAAACATGAAACTCTTAGGAAAGAAAGAACAAATCCAGAAAATCGATATTGTAAAAGAAAGAGGGAACTAACTAGTTGTAAGTGTTGGAATTGTGGACAAATAGGACATAAGTCTATTGATTGTATAAGGAGAAAAGCAAATTTTGCAAAATTATATGCCGAAGAATTTGAAGAAATAAAAGAAGAACCATTCTTACTTAGCAATCTCAAATTATGATGAAAACTCCTGAATCAGTCCTTTTAGAACATAATTGTCATGTCGATCCTACTGTAAACAATGAATTTTATCATATCCTATTGGGAATGACCTTTCTCGACAAATTTAGCTTATATGAAATGAATCCCTCATATATCACTTTAATTGACCACAACACTAAAAATATTCTTTATTGGATAAGAAACAGATTAAATTTCCTATTCTAAGTTATATTGAAATCACTACTAAAGACCTCGACATTGTTACAATAGCTTTACTAGATACATGATCAGAAGTAATTTTCTTTCAACCACTTCTTTTTCCAACATGGGAAAACCACCCTCCAAACAAAACAGTACAAGTTAAAAGAATCCATTCATTAATTGCTTATTTAGAATATGTTCTTTCCCGTTATTTTAGGAAATAAAAATCTTAACATTCCTTTAGTATTCCAATACAATTCCGGCTATCATATTTTACTTGAAATGACTTTCTCAAACAATTTTCCAGATTGTACCCAAACCACGTATACTGTCTATCTCACTACGAAATGTGGCCATACTTTAAAAATACCTACTTTAAAACATCCTTACAAAGCATGCGTGAAGTGTAGTGGACATGGTTATTATCAAATTTTCTTCAAACACAAATTCAAAAACCTACCTTCACAATCAACATAATAAAAAAAGAGCAGTTGTTAACCAAGTTAAAGCAAATCTATTCAAAAAATCCTTAACAATTTTAGAAGCCAGAGCATCCTAGAGCAAAAATAAAATTGACCCAAGAAATCTATATTAAAGAAAAACCTACGTTATACTCTGAAGAAGATATTAAAGAATTCTCAACACAGATTAAAGAACTGTTAGAAAACGGTTTAATTAGACATTCTAAAGGAGCCTATTCTTCACCCGCCTTTATGGCTATAGATGAAGTAGAGCGTAGAAGAGGAAAGTCTAAAATGGTAATAAATTATAAGAAACTAAATCAATTTACCAAAACAGATAACCATTTCCTACCACACAATGAAATTTTAATCAATCTAGTTAACAACAAAAGTATTTCTCAAAGTTTGACCGTAACTAAGGATTTTGGCATATCAAAATGAAAGAAACAAATATCCAATATATAGGCTTTAGCACACTTCAAGGATTCTATGAATGGATTGTCATGCCATTTGGATTAAATAATGCACCAAGAGTATTTTAAAGAAGAACGGACAATACTTTCAAACATTTGAACAATTTTCTTGTTTTCTTATGTAGATGATATCATAATAAGCTCAAATACTCTCGAAGAACATAGAAAACATCCTAATCTCTTTATAGAGATGGCTATTGAAGAAGGCATGCCTTAGTGAAAAGAAAGCTATCATTGAAAAAGAAAAGATTGAATTTTTGGGTTTTGAAGTAGGAACTAATGGAGAAGCTTACAACAGCATATCTCAAGCAAAATTAATGAATATCCTGATGAGTTTCGAACTAAAAAAGAAATCCAAGGATTTTTAGGATTACTAAACTATGGCAGCTCCCATATGACACCCTTAGATGGATAGAATACAGAAATTGTTAGATAGTTGAAAGAAGAATGCTCACAACTACAAGTTTAAGGCTCCTAGAACTTGAAGATAACTTAATTCTTCAAACATATGTGTCCGACACAACTTGGGCGGTAGTTTTGAAAACAAACTTAAATGAAATCTATGGTTATCACATTGGAACATTTTTTAGAATGAGAAGAGAACTATAGTACTATGAAAAAAGAGCTTATAGCAATCATTAGAGGTATTACTAAATGGAGACTCTTTTTATTACCAGTACCATTTATGGTTCTAATTGACAACCAAGCATCTACTACTTTTGTTAAACAAGCTTTAGATAATGGACCTCACATGCGAAAATTACATAGATGAGAATTATTCTTATCTTAGTTTAATACTACTTATGAGCATGTTATAGGGAAAATTAACTTTGTTGCAGATTACCTCACTCGAGAAAATAAATATAGAAGATAAGGGAAAAGCGCCCATGGAACTTATGGAAGAAGAGCAACTACTAAAATAATTTGAAGACATCTTGATCAACATCAATGAATACTGTGAAACTATTGATGAAAAAAATTAAAATTATTGAAGAAATAGTTGTTGATCCTAGAGCTGATCTTGGAAAAGCTCAAGAGATATCTACTCATTTCGATCGAACTATTGAAGAACTCAAGGAGAATTTCTCCAAAAAGGACCCTAAAATAGTCCGAATTGAACTGTCAGATGTATCTTTTCGTCCTCAAACAAGCCAAAGAAATGCTTCAAACCCCTTCCCTGAAAAACAGAAAGAGAAGCATGAACTACAAGCTAAGCTGTTAGCTCAAAGACCAGTGATTCAGCATATGGCATCAGAACTATTAAAATATCTTCATATTTGTTTTATAAGAACTATTACGAGGCAACTATTCTTCACTACTAGAAAATTTCTGAACTTCTTAAAGTCTATTATAATCCTAGAGATTCTTTTTTTCCAAGGATTATTACTTTGAATAAAGTAAGCCCTGAACTCATATATGAACTCTTTACCTATGGATATCTGAAATTTCTTTATCCAAGTTTAAGTTTAATTAAGTTACAAAAGTTCCCAAAAGCTTTTAGAAAAGCAATCAAGAACTTCAGCTAAAGCTATGTATGTCTTCGATTTTTCTTAATCTCCCCTGAGAAAGATGAAGAAACGATGTATGGAGCTATTCATCTTATTGAAATAAGAAACATCTCTCCTAAAATAACTATTCAAGTTGACAAAAACAAACACTTCAAGGTTCCTGCCTTTGACAAATCAGTGATAGACTGAAAAAGATCAACTGAAGCTTAGCTATCAAATGCCAGAGTGAATGACTAATGATCGAAGGACCAAGGTCACTGTACTATGAAAATAACTTCATCCTCATCAATACATAAGAAGCCACACATATCTCTATCGATTACAATCTTTTCGACTTTAGTTATGACTGGAGCCCAAAAACTTTCATGGAAGTCAAGCTGTTCGAGCAAAATTTACTGAACTCTATGAAGCAAAAATGGAAAAAACCACGGTGCAAATCATGCCAAGCAAATGAATGATGTAGATTTTGCCTATGCAAGAAGACAAAGAAGATAAAGTAACTCTTCAAGAATAATAAACTCTATCATGTAATCTTATCCCTTTGGAATCTTATCTCTATGATGTAAGCACTGAGGTCTGAGCGCACTTTCCTTCCTCTATAAGTAGGTACTTAGCTATCAAATGGAGACAGAGTTTTGCCAATTTTACGCTTCCCGTTGTAAAATATCCTTGTAAGAAAAGGTTCTAATTTCCTCTTTCTATGAAAGGAGAACAACTAGCAATGGAATCAAGAAATCGTTCTCCAAACTGTGTCAACAATTTTTCATACAACTTTGATTAGAGAGAGAATATGAGCAAGAGTGAAAGAAGTTTGGAAAGTTGGTAATTCGCGATGAAGAAGAGTAAGAAATGATTGAAAAAGTAAGGCGGATAGAACTATTGAAGGTATAATTTCTCTAACTCGATTTTGTTTTGAAAAATTGTGTGGCATACTATTTGAGATTTCATTTTGCTAGTTTAGTATCTAAGTGGCACCTTAAAATCATTGTCTGTTAGTGTGAATTACTTTAAAAATTCAAAAAATGGTTTTACTGCCTTTTCCTCTAAAAAACTACTCATAAATCTCACCTCTATTTTGGTATCAGAGCCTACCCATGATTTGAAAATTCAACAAACTCATAAGGTTAAAATAGTAAATTATCTTAAAAAAAGAAAAATTAATTAAATAAATGATAGAAAAAGTTGATGGATCTTTTCTATTTGTTGATGTATCCTTGAAAATCATGTACCTAGCTATACAAATCCGTATGTATGATAGAATTTCTACCAACACCCTCTAACAGTCTAACATGACCTCATACCATCTTTTTATCTTCTCTCTCCTCCTCGTCTTCCTGTTCTTTAACTCCCAGCACTATGCACCATTATCACCACCATCATAATCTTCGTCACCTCCACCATAGCACGAGCATCCTCACCATCTTCATGCTCCCATAGCGTCTGATTTCCCCCCTCCATCTCAGGCCAGTGTAACATCCCGTCCATATCAACAGCTCACATCTACCATTCAATAGAGTCTGAAATCGAATGACTAGCAAATAAGACCAATGCTTATAAATTCGAGCAAGCAGTAGTAGATTGGAGGCTAGGTTTTTAGTTTAGATTTTATAGATAGATATAAGGGTCTAAGGTTTTAGGTTTCTGTTCTCTTTGAATTCTAGATCTAATTTATAAGTTTTGAATTTTATGTATTGAGTTATGGTTTGTTAGCTTCAGAAAGTTTATGTTTGAATGTCACTTTAATTTCTTAATCCCCATCCCTTGTTTTTCATCTGGGTTATTGCTTGTTCGTTCAATCCCCTTTCCATTGCTTTTGTCATTGTCTTCTATCCTCCTTTGACTCCACCTCTTTTGAGGTCTAGGTATGGTGAAACAACCATTAATAGAGAAGGTCATGGCTAGGTTGCATGTGCACTGCAAGGACACCCATGGCTCCCCTCCTCTTTTCTATTTGGTTCGATTTTTCTACAATTTCCCATCTCATCTTTCTGTTTTGATTTAGTTGTCTATTTATTTTTTGCTCCAATTTTAGGCATTGTTTCTTAGTGTGTTAATTCTTAGCTTTGGGCTAACAATGAACGAATATGGATGAGGCTTTGTGGTAAACTTTTCTCTTCCTCTCTCTTTGGGTGTCATTCTCTAATATGAGTGTTTTATTGCTGAAGATGGTGCCTATGTCCATGATTGATCTTTTTGTTGTCAATTTGGTTGATATGTTTATATAAGAACTAGCTAAGCTAAAGTTTTCACATTATGCTGTTTTAGATTGTTTTATTAAATGATAAAGTTAGGCAGCATGTACGATGTTCTTTGTTTTGTTTCATTTGATATTAGCCTTCTCTTTATCATTTTCTTCTTTTGCATCGTGTTTGTAGGCTTGCTGTAGTCTTTTTTATTTGTTGCTTATTAGGGTTGTGTGAGTTGACTTTTTTTAGTATTGGACTTTGGGGTTATTTAAATTTTGGCGCCGTTGTTGGTAATGGTGGCATTGAATTTGCCAATGCTTGTGACTTGATTGTTGTAAATAGTATTGTTTTGCTTTTTATTAAAATAAAATCCCCAACAATTTTAAAAAAATTAAAAAATTTGATGAGGTTGCCTAGTTGTCGGAGACTTGTGCGAGTCAAAATTTCAATCCCTTACATTAACGTAGACCAAGCCCTTTTATTCAACTTGGAAACAATGGCGGAAAGAGAAGAGACACAACCTTGATCTCCTCATCCACCTGGTAGGTGTCTAAATTAGATTTTCTATCCCATGAAGTTCACAAACCTTCTCGTGAACTCGGTGACGATGCTCAATTTGAATTCAAGCCCTAATACACCACCATTTTCCCTAGAAATGGAGAGGCTTGCTTGTTTTTAAGAGAATTTGAGGAGGTGTGTTCAATGATGCAATTTTCAAATCTTCCATAAGATATTGTATGATTACATTTCATTCCATTCGCCTTAAAAGATTTGGCTAAGAAATGAATGCATAGCCTCTTTATAAATTCTATCTTTACAGTGGATGGTTTGTGAGAATGTTTTTAAGAAAATATTTCCTAAATGTCAAATGGTTAAATTGAGAAAGGAAATCAACCATTTTGTGCAACTCGATAAGGAATCTTTTTGGAAATATTTTGAGAGGTTTAAGAACTCTTTAGCCCAATGCCCTCATTACGGTTTAGAGCAATACCGTCTATGCCAGATTATATGCACGGGGCTTGAGCAATCAACCTGGACCATTGTTAAGTCCATCTGTCAAGGAGGATTTTTGAATAAAAGTGAACAAGGCATGAGAATTTCTAGAAGAACTTGCTGAACAAAAACCTTACAATGAAAAACCACTAGAGATGAGAGTCTGAGTGGTCGATAAATAGCCGAAAGGTAGGAAAAAATGCAGTTATGAACACCACTTATATTGTAATGATTAGCCGCACTTGAAAATATGCTTAAGGGGATAGAGTTATCTCCATCCCTAAACAATTTCCCCCTCCCCAAGTCGTCCTATGCTCACAATGTCAAACTCTAGACCACACTCTAAATACTTGTCGTTCGTTTGCACAGCAATTGGCTATGAAGAAAGAGCAAGTTCAAGTTAATGCGGCCTTTTAAGGGCTTAAGTTTGATTTGTATTCTCTTATATACAACCAAGGGTGATCTAAGCACCTCAATTTCTTTTGGAGTGGCCCAAATGCTTTAATATGTAATGCTCAAGGTGTGACTTCCAAGGAAACACCACTTCTTCTTCTTCTTATCAAAGGCCACCATTTCAAGGGGCATAAAATATACCTAGAGGGGCTCCTCCTTAACTGGTCATTGCTTAATCATAACCCCTTCCGAGTTACAATAAAATTGATAAATTGACAAAGAGAGTGATTAATATGGAGAGAATGACCAAAGAGATAAAAGAGTTTAAGGAGAGGATGATGAAGGCCTAGAGTGAATACTTTGGTCAACTTACTGTGCCAAGTAGGGAAAGGGGGACTTTTCCTAGTGAACTTGAAGCAACCCTAAGAGGAGAATCTTCTCCTTCTACCTTTGACCCTAATGATGTGAGAAAAGTCAATGCTATGTTCTCTCTAAGGTCACGAAAGGAGGTTGATACATGTGTAGCTAAAAATGATGTCAATATGTACCATCCCATATCTTTTACTCCTGCCTCTTCCCAAGAGTATGTTTATATTGATGTGTCTACTTCTTCATCTGTCCCCCTTTTTCTAAAGATGCGGAATAACCCAAAGAGGATGAGTCTCTAATTACTTTTAACTCAACGTGCTCAAGGGCCACTCCTACTTCTTATCCTATAGCTTTTACACTTGTTCCCCCTTTTCCTAACTAAGAAGAAGGCCCAATCTTATGATGATAAGATAAGGAAGATTTTCTCTGAATCACGATCAACATTTTCCTCCTTAATGCTATTCGACAAATACAAGCTATGCTTGTTTTCTTAATAATTATGCATTATAGATCAGGCCACTCATATTCCTAAAAGAGCCTTTTCGACCTCTAATAGGAGTTCAACGACTTCTAATGAAGTGCCCATAAAGTATACACACCACAGATGCCCCACAATTTCAATTGTCATTCGTAATCATAAGATACATAGGGTGTTACTTGACCATGGTGCTAGTGTCAATCTCTTACCCTTTATGATATATGAAAGATTGGGGTTAAAGGAGCTTAAACCTACTAAAACGGTCATTTAATTGGCCGATCATTTTATTAGGCTTCTTCATAGAGTGGTTAAGGAAGGATGTGTTAATTAAGGTAGAAGAATTTTGTTTTTTTATTGATTTTGTTGTGCTTGATACAGAGGTTGTTGTTTATCATGAAAATAAAATACCATTAGTCCTTGGTTGTCCATTCCTTGCTACATCTGATGCCCTTATTAATTGCCTGGATGAGAAAATGAAGTTAACTGTTAGGAATATGATAATGGAATTGAATGTGTTTAATCTAAAACTCCTAATGGGATTTGATAATGTGGAGCACTCTACCCTTAACAGGGTAAGTAACTTTTCCTTGGTAGAAGTAGAATTTGATGATTAAGAGGAATTGACGTCATGTGTGTATGGGTTATTTTGCATGGAATATGAGCCCGAATATGACCCATTCACATTTAATGATCAATGTCATGACTTGTTGATGCATCCATTCTTGCATCCATCTCTTCTTCTCCCCCTCCATCTCATGAGGAACCTCTTAGTGTGCCTTTATTTTCATCTCTTGAATTGAAGCCCCTTCCCGATACCTTCAAATATGTTTTCTTGGGATCGATTGAGTGTTTCCCCACAGTGATTGGTAATGATTTAGACCTAGACCAAGAGAACGAAGTGCTTGACTTGCTTAGGGAAAATAAAGAGGATTTAAGGTGGACCTTAGGAGATATAAGAGGAATTAGTCCCACCACTATGCAATATAGAGTCCATCTCAAGGATAATGCCAAACATTACCATGATCGACAAAGAAGGTTGAACCTTACTCTATAAGAAATAGTGAGAAGAAAATTCCTAAGTGTTTGGATCATGACATTATTTACCTCATCTTAGATAGTCAATGGGTAAGTCCTATCCAATTCGTTCCTATAAAGATCGGTATTACCGTGATTAAAATAATAAAAATGAATTTATCCCCACAAGAATCTAATCCAGATGGAGGGTATGTATTAACTAACAGAAGTTAGGCTTTGCCACTAGAAAGGATCACTTCCCTTTTCCCTTCTTGGACCAAATGGTAGAGAGGTTAGCCAAAGCGTGCTTTTTATTATTTCCTTAATGGATATTCCAGTTATACCGAAGTTCCAATTGGCCCTAAGACCAAGAGAAGACCACATTTACAAACCCTTTTGGAACTTTTGCCTTTAGGAAGATGTCTTTAGGCCTTTAAAATGCCTTGGCCACCTTTCAAAGGGGCATGATTTTCATATTTTTCAATTTAGTCGAGCAATATTTAGAAATCCTCATGGTTGATTTCTCGTTTGTAGAGATTCTATTAATGCTTGCTGGCTAATTTACAAATTTTTTAAAAAGATGTTGTGATACGCACTTGGCCCTTACTTAGGAAAAATGTCATTTCATGGTAAAAAGGGGAATTGGTTTGGCATCTATCATCTTCAATGAGGGGATAGAAGTAGAGAAACAAAAATTAGATTTATTGCAAACCTTCCCCTCCCACTGGTGTGAAAGACATACACTCTTTCTTGGATATGCTAGTTTTTATCGGAGGCTCATCAGGGATTTTTGTAAGATTGCTAAGCCCTTGACTTCATTTCTTGCTAAGAATGTGCCATTCCACTCCTGTAAGGAGTGTGAAGTGGCATTTATGGAGCTTAAGGGCGAATTGGCCACCGTTCCTATCTTACATCCTCAGGTTTAGGGAAAATAATTATAACTCATGTGTGATGCATCCAATTATGTGGTAAGGGTAGTTTTAGGTGATAGAATTGATAGAAAGCCCCATGTAATTTACTATGTGAGTCACACATTAAATAAGACCAAGCTTATTGAATAAAAAGCCCCATGACCGAGAACAAATTGAGGCCCTACCTTATAGGGTCCAATGTGGTTGTTTTCATTGACCATGCCGCTTTAGAACACCTTTTTGAGAAAACGGATGCCAAACCTAGAATCATTTGATGGATTATGCCGCTCCAAGAGTTTAATTACTAAATTAAAGATAAGAAGGGGTCTGAAAACTCCTATAGTGGACCATATACCTAGGATTGTGATTCATGGTGCATGTAAGAACCCCTTTTTTAAGTGCTTTCCTGATGAACAACTTTTTGGTGCTTCTTCAGAGCCGTGCTATGCTAACACTGTTAATTACCCAATCATGGGTGACATGCCTAGGGAATGGACTAAAGATGACAAAGCATGCTTCCTTGCATTGATTAGGTTTTTCATATGACCAAGTCATTATGAGGTACTATATGATCCACCACCCTGTTACCCCTTATTATTCCTTAAAAAATGGTCAAGTCGACGTGTTTAATAAACAAATCAAGAAAATTCCGTTAGGCATGTCCCTTATAGGGTGGTGTATGACCGATCTTGTCACCTCCTTGGGGTGCGGCCCTTCTCCGGATCCTGCGTGAACGCGGAATGCTTATGCATCGGACTGCCCTTTTTTATATATATATATTATTACGTCTAATTTATTTTACTTTATATGTTTTTCAGATTAGGCAGTAATAAAATAAAAAGGGAAGACAAGTCGTCGAGGTGTAAATTTTACATGCTTGGCTATAAAGACGGTCCAAAAATAATAATTATGGAAAATATTATTTCCATAATTATTTAATTTGGCTAGGGTTTCAAGAGTTGAAGAAGAGTTAGAAGTCTTGAGGGAGAAGAAGTCTAAGGAAGAAGGAAAGAAGGAAACCCTAATTACTAACCCTAATCACACCCCTCCTTTCCTCCGTATGTATATATATATATATATATATATATATATATATATATATATATATATATATATATATATATATATCAGCACACAATCAGCAATGCATCTCTGAACCCTTCACCATAACCCACGGCAGCCTTCTTCTCAAAAAAAAAAAAAAAAACCACACAACCCCACGCATCTACACATGTCCATGCCAGCCTTTTCTCTCATCATCATATAGCATCCTATTCTTCCATCATCATCTTGATGACCATCAACCCCCACCTTCAACATCACCATCATCCTTGACGTTCACCAAGCTCACGCATCAACACCCTTCGATGTCCTCACACCTCACGCTGCCCTTCATCAACTTCTTCCTCGTGATAATCATCTTCCCCATATCATCATCACACCATCCTCTTCAAAGTAGGGTGATTTAATTTAATTTTATTATTTAATTTTATTATTTATTTTTTATTTTTTTTTGTGTTGTTTAGTTAATTCTTAAACATGAATCCTTTGGTCAATTGTGATGTTATTTTTAATATGAGTGAGTAGTTTTTTTAGCTTAGTATAATCTACTTGAAATTATGCTAAATTGATTACTTTAAAATAAGTTTCATACTTTACTGTCTAGTTGATTTATATTCATGATTCTATAACGATTAGCATTTATTGTTAATGAAAATTGTGTTAAATTAATTAGAATGCATGCTAGTTAGTTTAATACAATTTCGATTGATAGTTTAGAAGACTATAATACGTAAAAATTATAGTCTTTTAGACTTAGGTATCATCCTAATTAATCATGGATGGCTCAAACCCATCTCTTTTAATTAGGTAATTGCTTTAGATCTTTGTTAAATCGATTTGCTGGTAAATTAGTTACAAAGTGTTAAATGATGTTTTTCTAATTCTTAATGCTCTAATTTGATTAAATTTTTGCGCTGGTGTAAAAATTATCAAATTAGTAGGGTTTATATTAGGGCTGGACCTAAGTAAACTAGAATCTAAGGAAAAACAGGGAAGAACCGCTGGTGGATTTCTTCTACAGTTTAACTCATGGATGAAATTACCTTGTGTGTTAATGATAAATATTAATTTGTATGGTGGATTGAGATTATACTCAGCATCCTTCATAAATTAGACAACTTTTGATCATTATTTGTTGCTTACAGTTAGTTTGATTAGTTTGTTAATTTTTGTTCTATTTTTATTAGCTTCAATATAATTTCAATCGAACCCCCCCCAATAGTATAGTCTTTTAGGAGTGTCTAGATAATTTTAGATAGTTTATATTTTGATTTTTAGAGTGGTTATAATTTTAGATTGATTTATATTCACTTTTAGTATTTAACTACCGGTTTGTTAGAAATTAGACTAAAAATAGTTATTTTTGTTCTTTTTCGATTTTTATCAGTTCCCAAAGTCTATTTAGTGTCCTAGTCTGCCAATATTTAATTTCGTAATTTTTGGAACTTATTTGATAATTTTTCAGAATTATTTTGCGAAATTGATATGTGCAGGTTTTTAGGTTATTAATTCTGAAAATTTTGATTTTAATTTTTAATTTACGATTATTAGTGTGGTTAAGTCCAGAAAATTGTGTCCTAGAATTAGGGTAATTTTCTTGATTATTTTTGTATTTATATTTATGCAGATTATTTTATTTCTAATTTCAGATTTAATATTCTGCATTGATATTCTGTGGTAATTTTCTGATTTGATTTTTCTGGAATTATTTGGATACAATTGAGGAGTTACAAGCTTATATACCTGAAGAACGATATTTTAGGTTACTGTTTGACATTCTTAATATTTATTTTCTGATTATTATTTGCTGTTTTGAATTTTAATTAGAATTTCAATTACTATTCTGATTTTATTTTTTTAGATTATTTAGGAAAGCTTTTTACTGTTTTCTTTCTAGAATATAATTCAAAATATTGAGGAGCATCATTGGGTGTTTTTTCCATATTTTTATTAGTTAGATTTTAATTATTTTAGAATTATTAAGATTAGATTTAATAAATTAGATTAGTAAAATCATTTAGGATTAAGCTAGCTTTTTAAAACAATCTTTCCTCGTGGATCGATCCCTCCTTCCCTATGCTATAAAAAGTATTTAATAACCGAAGTAGTGGTTAAATTTGTAGCCCTCGACAAGCTTAACAAATTTTGGCGCCATTGCCGGGGAAAGAAAATTAAATTGCTAGTTTACTTCTATTTAATTTTACGACTTTTATTGTTTTGTTTTTATTTTAATCTTTGCAGATTGCCAGTAAGTCTTAAGGTTAAAGAGGTAAGCATGTCTACTCTTCGAGAACTTGCTGCTCCTAACTTAGAAACCCAACCAATGTCCATTACTTATGTTGTTTTAGATAAGCCTTTGAAATTAAACTTAGGATTTATTAATTTATTACCTGAGTTTCATGGATTAGTTGGAGAGGACCCCTATAGACACATTAGTGAATTCCTTATTACCTGCTCTGCTATGGTGCCTGAAGGAATTCCTGAGGACCAAATTAGACTAAGAGCTTTTCTCTTTTCTTTACTTGGTAATGTTAAGGACTGGTTATATTATATGCCTGCTGGATTTTTTTTCACATGGACTGCATTGCATAAATAGTTTCTAGAAAAGTTTTTTCCTACATCTCGTATTGGATCTATTAGGAAAGAAATATGTGGAATCAAACAAATGAATGGGGAAACCTTTTGTGAGTATTGGGAAAGATTTAATAAGTTATGTGCTAGTTGTCCCCAATATCAAATAACTGAACAACTATTGATTCAATATTTTTATGAGGGTTTGCTTCTTATGGATCGTAATATGGTTGATGCTGCTAGTGGGGGGCTCTAGTTAATAAAATCCCAACTGATACTAGAAATCTATTTAATGTAATGGCCCAAAACACTCAGCAGTTTGGTACTAGGGACTCACAAGTTAAAAAGGTAAATGAGATAGGTTCTAGTTCATCTCTAGAGAATTAGTTATCTCACATTATTGTTATGTTAAATAAGATTGTTACTGGGGGTATCCAAAAAGGAGTAATATGTGGTATTTGTTGTCTAGAAGGGCATTCTACTGATGCATGTCCTACTCTACAAGAAGGTAATATTAATGCTCTTTATTCTAACCAAAATCAAAGGAGGTATGATCCCTATTCGACTACTTATAATGAAGGATGGAGAGGCCATCCTAACCTTAGGTATGGCCCTAAGCCTAATCCACCTAGTTTTGACCAACCCTCTCGTCAACCTTCTAGTCAAGATAGAACCAATTTCCTCTTAGAGCAAGTCCTTAAAAAAATGGATGATAGGTTCTAGAGTATGGAAACCACTCTTAAGCAGGTTCAAGAGAAACAGACTGCAACTGATATTATAGTTTGCAACCTGCAGGTTCAAATGCAAAATAGGTTACCATCTCAGCCTTACCCTAACCCTAAAGAGAATGTTAGTGCTATAACAATTAGGAGTGGGGAAGAGTTAAAAGAACCTAGGAAGAGTAGAGAATTAGAACCTGAGTTAGAGATTAAGCGGGCTGTACCAAAGTTAGACACTAATTCTAATCAAACTACTAAGGAAATAGGAGAGAAGAAAAAAGAACCTTATAAACCAATTCCATCCTTTCCTAGTAGATTTAGAAACCCTACTTCTAAGGTGAATGAGGCTAACCAAGAGATCTTAGAAACATTAAGGACGGTAGAAATTAATATACCTCTCCTTGATGCCATTAAATAGGTGCTTCGTTATGCTAAGTTCTTAAAAGAATTATGCACTAGCAAGAGGAAGCTTATTGGTAATGAGAAAATAAGTGTAGGGGAAAATGTGTCTGCTGTTTTTCAAAGAAAACTTCCCCCTAAGTGCAAAGACCCAGGTATGTTTTCTGTTCCTTGCAAAATAGGAAACCTTTGCTTTGATAAAGCTATGCTTGATTTAGGTGCCTCTATTAATGTTATGCCTAGATCTGTTTATGACAAACTGAACCTAGGCGAATTAAAGAAAACTGGCATAGTAATTCAGTTAGCTGATAGGAGCAATATTTATCCAGATGGAGTGTTAGAGGATGTCCTAGTCCAAGTGAATGAACTTGTGTTTTCTGCTGATTTTTATGTGATGAACATGGGTGATGCATGTCATGATATTCCCATCTTGCTATGCAGGCCGTTTTCGAAAACAGTTAGGACTAAAATTGATGTGCATGAAGGAACATTAACCATAGAATTTGATGGTGAAGTGATTAAATTTAATATTTTTGATGCCATGAGATTCCCTGCTAATGTGAATTACGTGTATGCACTTGATGTTATTGATGAGTTGCCCCAAAATATTCATGACTTGTTCAATGAAGATGAATTTTTGACTGTGCTTACTAAGAGTCTTGATAATGCTGAGTTTCAAAAAGTGCCTCACCAAATCAATGCTGATTTATTGGAAGAAATCCAACTAGAGGATCCGAGAGCTTCATGAAGTCGAGCCAACGACTATAAACAAAGGCGCTGGTTGGGAGGTAATCCAATGTTTTCAGGGAAGTTTCTATTTACTTTTGCTTTTGTTTTCATTATTTCTATCTTTTTTTTGCATGCATTAGGGACTATGCATGAATTAAGTGTGGGGGGGTGCATCCTGCATTTAATTTTCATAGTATTTATTTTTGAAAAAAAAAACAAAGAAAATTGAAAAAAATTTTTTTTTTCTTATAAATAATACATGATATGAGTTTATGCTAGGCTTGCTTGCTTAAAAATTTTTTTTTTTCTTAGTTATGTTGTAGTTTATTCTTCTATGAGTGAAGACTTCTAAGCATGCTAGCTGTCTTTCAGAGAAGTTTGAGTTGATCCTCATATGTCTCTCTAATGAGTAATTATCATAATTATCCATCTTATTTAGTCATGTTATATGGCCGTTCAGAGGCAATAAAATGACCTACCCATTACCCAGACTATTGAATTAGTAGAATAACTCAAAAAAAAAAAAAAAGGAGAGTTAAAGTTGGGAATGACAAGTACCCCTTTGAGGCATGCGCTATTGGGTGCTACACTTTGAGGCACTGTCACTGGAAAGCTTGCTTCCCATATTAGTGAGTCAATAAAATAAATAAAAGTAATGATGACAATTAAATGTTTGCTCCCGCACCTCTATTCGGGTGAGTGTGAGACAGGGAGTGCTTAATTTCTAAGACCCTATATGGGCCTCGAATATGTGCAAAAGTGGAGTTTGAAAAAATAAAAAAGAAGAAGAAGAAGAAAAATAAATACAAGGCAAGTTTAGAATCAATATCAATGAGTTATTCTTTCTAGTTCAACTGTCATACCATACTTCAACTTTTCTATCGTAAATGTTCTAGGCCTCTTGATCGGTGTACGCATGCTTAAAAGAGATGGATAATTATTGATCTTGTTACTTCATTATGAAAATGTTGTGAGGTTGATGAATAAACTCTCTAAGGATAGTTGAATGTTTACAGGGTATTCACTTATTGAAGGAAAAACTAATCAATTCAATAACACTGTTTTTCTTAAGCAAGCCCTGACCTAGTATGAATATCATAAGTATGCATGATTTTATAAGAAAAGAAAGGGTAAGTTTTAGGTTGAGTCTAAGATTTCTTTGCACGAGGACGTCCAAAGTCTAAGTGTGGGGGAATTTGTTAAGTCAAAAATCATGCATGGTTTTAATAATTATTTTGATTATATTATATATATTATTACGTCTGATTTACTTTATTTTATATGTTTTTCAGATTAGGTAGTAATAAAATAAAAAGGGAAGACAAGTTGTCGAGGCGCGAATTTTACATGCTTGGCTATAAAGACGGTCCAAAAATAATAATTATGGAAAATATTGTTTCCATAATTATTTAATTTGGCTAGGGTTTCAAGAGTTGAAGAAGAGTTAGAAGTCTTGAGGGACAAGAAGTCTAAAGAAGAAAGGAAGAAGAAAACCCTAATTACTAATGCTAATCACACCCCTCCTTTCCTCCGTGTGTGTGTGTGTATGTATATATATATATATATATATATATATATATATATATATATATATATATATATATATATATATATATATATATTATATATATATATATATATATATATATCAGCACACAAGCAGCAACGCATCTCGGAACCCTTCACCATAACCCACGGCAGCCTTCTTCTCAAAAAAAAAACCACACAACCCCACGCCTCTACACACGTCCATGCCAGCCTCTTCTCTCATCATCATGTAGCATCCTATTCTTCCATCATCATCTTGATGACCATCAACCCCCACCTTCAACATCACCATCGTCCTTGACGTTCACCAAGCTCATGCATCAACACCCTTCGACGTCCTCACACCTCACGCTGCCCTTCATCATCTTCTTCCTCGTGATAATCATCTTCCCCATATCATCATCACACCATCCTCTTCAAAGTAGGGTGACTTAATTTAATTTTATTATTTAATTTAATTTTTTATTTTTTATTTTTTTTCGTGTTGTTTAGTTAATTCTTAAACATGAATCCTTTGGTCAATTGTAATGTTATTTTTAATATGAGTGAGTAGTTTTTTTAGCTTAGTATAATCTACTTGAAATCATGCTAAATTAATTATTTTGAAACAAGTTTCATACTTTATTGTCTAGTTGGTCTATATTCATGATTCTATAGCGATTAGCGTTTATTGTTAATGAAAATTGTGTTAAATTAATTAGAATGCATGCTGGTTAGTTTAATACAATTTCGATTGATAGTTTAGAAGACTATACTACGCAAAAGTTATAGTCTTTTAGACTTAGGTATCACCCTAATTAATCATGGATGACTCAAATTCATCTCTTTTAATTAGGTAATCGCTTTAGATCTTTGTTAAATCGATTTGCTGGTAAATTGGTTACAAAGTGTTAAATGATAGTTTTCTAATTCTTAATGCTCTAATTTGGTTAAATTTTTGCGTTGGTGTAAAAATTATCAAATTAGTAGGGTTTATATTAAGGCTGGACCTAAGTAAACTAGAATCTAAGGAAAAATGGGGAAGAACCGCTAGTGGATTTCTTCTACAGTTTAACTCATGGATGAAATTAACTTGTGTGTTAATGATAAATATTAATTTGCATGGTGGATTGAGATTATACTAAGCATCCTTCATAAATTTGACAACTTTTGATCATTATTTGTTGCTTACAGTTAATTTGATTAGTTTGTTAATTTTTGTTCTATTTTTATTAGCTTCAATATAATTTCAATCGAACCCCCCCAAAAGTGTAGTCTTTTAGGAGTGTCTAGGTAATTTTAGATAGTTTATATTTTGATTTTTAGAGTGGTTATAATTTTAGATTGATTTATATTCAGTTTTAGTATTTAACTACCGCTTTGTTAGAAATTAGACTAAAAATAGCTATTTTTGTTCTTTTTCGATTTTTATCAGTTCCTAGAGTCTAATTTAGTGTCCTAGTCTGCCCATATTTAATTTTGTAATTTTTGAAAGTTATTTGATAATTTTTCAGAATTATTTTGCGAAATTGATATGTGCAGATTTGTAGGTTATTAATTCTGAAAATTTCAATTTTAATTGTTAATTCAAGATTATTAGGTGTGGTTAAGTCCAGAAAATTGTGCCCTAGAATAGGGTAATTTTCTTGATTATTTTCGTATTTATGTTTATGCAGATTATTTTATTTCTAATTTTGGATTTAATATTCTGCATTGATATTCTGTGGTAATTTTCTGATTTGATTTTTATGGAATTATTCGGATACAATTGAGGAGTTACAAGCTTATATACTTGAAGAATGATATTTTAGGTTACTGTTTGACATTCTTAATATTTATTTTCTGATTATTATTTGCTGTTTTGAATTTTAATTAGAATTTCAGTTACTATTCTGATTTTATTTTTCTAGATTATTTAGCAAAGCTTTTTACTGTTTTCTTTCCAGAATATAATCCAAAATATTTAGGAGCATCATTGGGTGTTTTTTCCATATTTTTATTCATTAGATTTTAATTATTTTAGAATTATTAAAATTAGATTTAATAAATTGGATTAGTAAAATCATTTAGGATTAAGCTAGCTTTTTAAAACAATCTTTCCTCGTGGATCGATCCCTCCTTCCCTATGCTATAAAAAGTATTTAATAACCGAAGTAGTGGTTAAATTTATAGCCCTCGATAAGCTTAACACTCCCTGTTAACCTCTGGTATAAAGCTTGGTGGGCGATTAGGACCCTTAGCTTCAATTTAAATGCTATTGGTTAGGAAAAGACACTTATTTTGAATGAACTAGAGGAGATTTGAAGGGAAACCTATGACAACACTTGCTTGACCAAGCAGAGAGCCAATGCATTTCATGATAAATGCATTAGCAGGAAGGAGTTCTCGCCCGAGCAAAAAGGTTCTTCTCTATGATTCCAAATTTTGCCTATTTCTCAAAAAACTTTGGCAAAAAGAATGATGAAAATTCTAAAAAAAAAGAGGGAAAATTTTTAAAAATAAAAAATAAATAGGAGTGAATGAAAGGTAGAATAAAATGTTGAGGAAGAAAAGAGTAAAAAAAAAAAAAAAAAAGAAAGGAAAATGGAAAGGAGTTTTGGAACACGTACACATTTGTATAAAGAAAATATGATATTTTTACTATACCTCATACCTAATTTGAGGTCCAAATAAGTAACCAATTAGAACTTTCATTTGAGTGTGCTATTTTGTAGGTCTTGCACAATTTTAGGAAAAATGCACAAAAGATGAAAGAGGATGCATTGGGCTCTTTTTCCCTTTCACCAAATTCAACCTAGGTCGATTGATTAGAAAAGGGGAAATAAAAACTCAAAAATAAAACCCCATCAGCCCATCACGTGTTCTCCCCCCCATCTTATATCTCTTTCTCCTCCTAAACATTCAAACCCCCATTTGTTTTCTATTACTGCTACAATGCACCTTCTACCACTAACACCACCTTCTCATCTCCTCTCCATCACCACCATCAGAACTCCACCAGCATCATCCTAAGTCTAGCACCACCACCATCCTTGTGCATGTGACCAAGATTGAACCCTCTCCCATCCTCTTGCTCGTAGTTTCACACATTGTCACCATCCATCACTTCATCCTTAAATCAGATGACCATAGTGCAATTGGACGGCTTTAAAGCAGGCAAAAACAGTGATTGAAATGAGGAGATTTTTTAGGTTTTAATCTTAGCCTAGTATAGAGTAATTTAAGGTACAATTTTAGGTTTTACATTTAATTCTTCAATATTCAATTCCCTTGTTTCATTTTTCACTTCTAGATCTGTTCTTATGAACTAGCCATCTTCATGAAATTTGGCTTCAAATCCTTTAAATTTCCTGTTGGAATTCAGTATTTCTAAGTTAGAAATTGTGATTATGAGTTGGAATTGCACAAATGTGCTGGGTCAATTTTAATTCTTCTTTTGCTATTCGTCTACTTCCTCATGCTCTGCTTTTCCTGCTGTGCTCTAGAATTTGTGCATAAAACGTTGCTGAGTTTTTGATTGATGTTGGGTTGGTTTTGGATTTGAGAGGTGTATGGATGTTATTGATATGTGCATTGGTTTGTTTTGGGTTCAATTATGTTGGGTTGTAATTTGGCCATTTTACCCATAAATTCCTTGATTTTTCTAGGTTTTGATTGTTGTGGCCTTATTGGATTTATCCTTTATTTGGTCTAATTTCCTTTAGTCCATTCTCGATCTCCTCCCCATTCTAATTCATTTGAAGTTCTTAGCTGGGTCGAGCTACTCAAGCTAAGTCACACTCCCTTCGTCGCCTTTGTCCCTTGATTCTGATTTTGGTTCTTTTTCCCCTTAGTTGTTATGATTTCTTCAGGATTGAACTTGGGCCTTGTGAAGTTTTTATGTGGGATAATTGCCCATGGCTGAGATTCCTTCCTTTGTCCTGCAGTTTATTTTTAATGGTTTGAACTTCAAAATGCTCTCTCTTGCTCACACTATTGTCCTTTTAGATAGTAGTTTAAGTGATGTTAAAATAATTATTGTTATAATTAGTTTGTTTATTTAGTTGATCTAATTAGTTTGTTATAATTCATAAGAATAATTCATTAACTTGATATAATTAGTTTGTTCATTTAGTTGTTAGTTTAAGTGATGTTCAAATAATTAAGTTAGACTTTGTATGACCTAATTTCATTCTCGTCCTTGAGGAGACAATCCTCAAGTGCTATACCAATAAGCTGTACACTTATGGTTATCATTTTACATTTAAAATCACGAACAATACACTTAAGCAGAAAATGACACATGGAGCGCTCACTAAGCGACACGCTTATGCAATATTTTTCCCATTTTAAATTTGAAAACATAGATTTTGCATGGTTTTATCTTACTATGTGGCATAACCACGCCAAAAAGGATCTCAAAAATGCACACAAAGGTGTGGCATTGGCTGCTAGCCTGTGTAACTCGGCATGCACGTAACACCTCTATTCTACCACCAAAAAACGCAAAACCCTTTCTTTTTCCCCATGTCCCTCCACTGTTCTTCCTTTTTCTTCACCAACTCGTAAATGACCCTCTCCATTCTCGTTCCTCCATCACTCAAATCATCACCATGAACCCTGAAATTTTCATTAAGTTCTTCGATTTCCTCAATCCTAAACCATTTTGTAAAAATGTCTCCAAAAATCACCCACATTCTCACTTCACATTCATTCTCTTTCTTTTTCTAAAACCCCTAATTGTTGAAGTTAAAGATGATAGAGAGAGAAAGCTCAACTTTAACCTAACTTCAACCTGCACTTGAGTTGATGAGCAGCTAAGAAGTAATTTAGGTGGGCTACTCTCATTATTGTTGTTAAGCTGTATCCACGTGGCACTATAAAAATCAAGGGCCCGCACCAAAGATCACATATTTAAAGTGAATGGGCATAAGTTGAGATAGTTGTTGGAAATACGAAGTGAAGCAGATATGGAATGTCTCTTGCTCCATGAGCCTCCCTATGCTTAAGATGTGAAGTTCTTACACATATCTGAATATTTGTGATATGTGTGAGTTTTAAAGAAATGAGAAAAACAAAGAAATGAGAAAATTACAAAAATGTAAAAAAAAAAAAAAAAGAGAGAGCAAAGAATGAAGAAAATTCTAAAAAATAAAGAGAGAAAATTTCTGATAACGAAAAAAAAAAAAAAAAGGAGTGGATGAGAGGTAGAATAAAATGTTGCGGAAGAAAAGAGTAGAAAGAAAAGGAAGGAAAACAAAAAGGAGTTTTGGAAGGATGTACACATTCGTACAAAAAAATATGATGTTTTTACTATGCTTATGTACCTAATTTGAGCTCCAAATAAATATTAAATTAGAATTTTTATTTGAGTATGATGTTTTATAGGTATTATAAAATTTTGGGAAAAATGCACAAAGAAGATGAAAGAGGATGTATTGAGCTCTTTTCCCCTTTCACCAAATTCAACCCTTGGCTTGGATGATCAGAAAACAGGAAATAAAAACTCAAAAATAAAACCCCACCAGCCATCACATGTTCTCCCCCATCTTATTTCTGTCTCTCCTCCTTAACACTCAGACCCCCATCTGTTATTTGCTACTACTACAATGCACCATCTACCACCAACGCCATCTTCTCATCTCGTCTCCATCAACACCATCAGAACTCCATCAGCATCAACCCAAGCCTAGCACCACCATCATTGTTCTACACCTGACCAACATTGAATCCTCTCCCATCCTCTAGCATCATCACCATCCAGCACTTTATCCTCAAATCGGACGACCATAGTGCAATGAGAAGGCTTTAAGAGCAAGCAACAATAGTGATGGAATGAGAAGATTTTTTAGGTTTTAATCTTAGCCTAGTCCAGAGTAATTTAAGGTACAATGTTAGGTTTTACAATTAATTCTTGAATATTCAATTCCATTGTTTTCATTTTTTACTTTAGATATGTTCTTGTGAACTTGCAATCCTCATGAAATTTAGCTTCAAATCCTTCAAATTTCTTGTTGGAATTCAATATTTTTAAGTTAGAAATTGTAATTATAAGTTGGAATTGCACAAATGTGCTGGGTCAATTTCAATTCTTCTTTCTCTACTCGACTACTTCCTCATGCTTTGCCTTTCCTGCTCTGCTCTAGGATTTGTGCATAAAAGGTTGCTGAGTTTTTTATTGATATTGGGTAGGCTTTGGATTTGAGAGGTGGATGGACATTCTTGATATGTTTATTGGTTTGTTTTGGGTTCGATTGTCTTGGGTTGCGATTGTGCCATTTTTAACCACGCGTTCTTTGATTTTTCTAGGTTTTCTTTTGCTGTAGCCTTATTGGATTTATCATTTATTTAGTGTAATGTCCTTTAGTCCATTCTCGATCTCCTCCCTATTCTAATTCATTTGGAGTTCTTAACTGGGTCGAGCTATTCAAGCTAAGACACACTTCCTTCCTCCCTTTTGTCCCTGGACTTTGATTTTGGTTCTTTTTGCCCTTAGTTGTTATGATTTCTTTAGGATTCAACTTGGGCCTTGCTAAGTTTTGATGTGGGATTCCTACCTATGGCTGAGATTCCTTCCTCTGTCCTGTAGTTTATTTTTAATGGTTTGAATTTCCATGTTCTCTCTCTCTCTCTCTCTCTCTCACTGTTGTCCTTTTAGTTAGTAGTTGATAATGATACTATTACTCAAATTTAGTTTATGTTGTTTTATTTTCGTAGTAGCTCTAATAGATTAAAGAATAGTAGGTTTTCATTGATTCCTCCAATTGTTAATTGTTGGGAAGGTTTATTTGTTTTTCCATTGATAATTCGATTTGGTTGAATTGTTTAGAAAATCTTGTTATTAGTAGTTTAATTATATTTTATCAATATGTGATTTGCGTGAGGTTAGTTTGATATAGTTAATTTGTTTGTTTAATTGTTTGTTTTTAGTTTCACTCATGTTAGATTAATTAATTTAGACTTTTGTGGCCTAATTTCATTCCCTTCCTTAACGAGCTCATCCTCAAGTGCTGTAGCGATAAGTTATACGCTTGTGGCTATTATTTTTCAATGAAAATGACAAGCATGTTTTTGAGCACAATTGCCAGATACATCGACCTGAATTAGCTCACGCTTTCCTTTTATTTGATATTTTCTTATTTGTTGTATGTAATTTGACTTAGTTTATTATGCTTGTTTTGTTTTCTGTTGAAAAAAGTTAGAAAATTCAAAAGTTAAAAAAAATAGAAAAATTAAAAGTCTAAAACATTGAAAAATCTTAAAAATTTCAAAATATTACAAATTTTTGTTTGCTTTAACATGAGCATGAAGTATTTTGGCGATATTTCAGTAGATTGAATGACTTTTGTGCTCAATGTGTTGATCGATCTTTTGAGAAATGGAAAATTTGCAAAGTGAGTTTTAAGGTCCTTAATGATGAATATCGGGGTTATGTTCAGAAAATGTGCCATAGGTTTTGGAAGGTTTGTTTACCAAGTCTTTGGATGAAATTTGGGACTTTTTTGAATGTTTGGCCCATGATACTTAGTAGTATAAAAATGCCAGAGGGGTTTGTGTTCACCCCATTCCCAACCCTATGTGATGCATGTTTACCTTTGGATGAAAGTCAGTTTGGGGGTAAATGTTATGAGTATCCTCATACTCTATGTGCTCTTGTTTCATATGATTATTCTTATTCCTTTGATTATGATGTTGATTCTTATTAATTACTTTGTAGACCACGTAGGTTAGAGGGACTGGCCGCCCTGAATAGGAAACTGCACTCGTGTGATTTACTCACTGTCAATCTTACTTAGGCTCTCCTACACCTAAGTCAGGTCTTTTGAGCACCTCAGTGTTTGGAACAAGGCACCTATTCCTTTCGGCATGATTTTTGATATATGGTAAATTCTATTTGTCTAAATAAAGGTATGAAATGAATGTAGATGAGTCCAATAGATGTTGAAGACTAATGCCTCCAAAGAGGAACCAAGAGAGAGGCAATTCTCAAATAAAGAAAAACCTCTAATAGAGTAGATTCAATACTTGAAATAGGTAGCAAATAACTAAATCAATCCACTCTCTGACCCTCTAAAGCCTCAGCACCAAGGATTAGATTAAAGGTAAGATTCAAATCACCACCCTCCTAAGAGATACAAAGAATTAGAGATTTTGAGGAAAACTAACCTTCAAGCTCTCATATCATTCACCAAATCTGATTTTTCATGGAGGTAATTGGGTCTATAAATACCCAATAAGAGGGAGAGTTAGGTGTACATTACTAGGGCAAGTGGACTAATAGGAGGCTTACAAATATCCTAGGAAAATAAATCAAGATGCTTAAGATAATTACAATCACTATGAGCTGTATTTTCTAGGATTCATCCTCCATCTTCTAGAGAGCCTTGAGTAGGCTCTACTCCTCTAATAGAGGTGCCGTCATTTGTTGTCTCTCCCTTGTGGGTGAAGAACTATGCATTTTTCAGTCGTGGACCGACTCTTGCTCAGTATTTAGCCCATAACTTCCTCAATACTTGGCATTTGAGTGCAATTGAAGACTTGTTAGCAAATAGACATTCAAGAATTTGCATCCATGTATAATGTGCAAAAAGTAGAGCTTATTTGCTTGGTTAAATTTGAGCTAGAAAGGAAGTAAAGTATTTTGCCCAGAAACTAAAAATGAGCTAATGAGGTGGTTTTCGGAGGATTAAGTAGTTAACTCCTTATTTAGGGATAGTATTGGCCCAACCACCTTTCTTATCCCTAATTAGACCTTCTTAAGGGCCCCAGGTCAATATTGACTTAGAAGGACCTAGTCCTTGACCTAGGGTCAATATTGGACCAACTTGGTTCATTGCCCTCACCAGTGAGAGTAGGCCCAAACTCTGGAGTTGCTCCGCATCAATTTTTATGTTGATACACATTTGGCCAACCTTGAGGAAGTGAATAATGCCTTATATTCAAGCTAGTTGCACCCTTTCTAGAGTTTAATTATCCATGATTCACATATTCTTTTGGTTCCCTTAGGATAGCCCGAGGAGGAAGATAGATTGGAAACTGATGCTAGCTCTAGTGATCAGTGTGGCACATTTATTGAGTCAAAATATACATTTATCAAAGACTAGTCATTTGAGGAGCCTTATGTTGCAGAGTTGAGTGAGGTTACAACTCCTATGGAGCTTGTTAATCCCATCGTGTTGAGTCTTCCCGTGACTTGGCTCCCATTCCTTTTTCACCACTTTCTTCCCCCTCAATTTTTAGCCTTTTGCAGACCCTCCTAAGTCTATTTTTGTAGGGTTTGAGATTTTTGTTCCTTCCAGTCATTCTTTAGATCAGAGCCTTAATGATATTGACATAGACAGACTTAAGGATCGTTTAGAGGTAGAAGAATTCACTCTAAGTCATAGTACGGGCATTGATTTTCATATTTCATCTAATTAGTTTTATCTAGGTCCTTTTCTTTCCCCTTTTAGAGATGTTGGGCTTCATTTGGGACATGAATACCACTCTTGATGGTCTATGCATTCATATGGTCATACTATTCTTAGACCATTGATTTGTGTACCTTATTTTGCATATAGTCATCTCTCACATGATTGCACTTAGAGCTTTCATTAGCTCAAAAGAGCCTTGAGTTGCACTCCATTTACATGCTATATTTAGGGTATACCTCTTGATTCTTACAACTTCTATTTTTGTGAGGATTGTTCCCAATTATTTGACAAGCTGTTACAAGTCTTGGTAGGTTTTGATTTGAGTAGTAGCTTGTGAGTTAAAATAGAGTGACTGATGCTTTATAGACCTCCTCAACACCATCTGAGTGGAGCATTAGTTTGGATACAATCAGCACTTAACCTGGTATGATCATTCCATCCTTTCCCTCTTCTCTTTTTTCTTTTCTTTATTTCTTTGTGTATGTAGTTATGGATATTTATGATTGTGATTTCTTGGGTGATTGATTTTGACATGAAATTTAGGATTTGTTGCGCTGCGTTGGCTATGATCACCGTTGTTTATTTTGGGTGTTGTGCTTTATGTGTGGTTTTTGGTGGTTAATTTTGTTTTGTAAATATTTGTTACTATTTTTGGTTTTGTGTTCATTTGCTGGTGTCATGGGTTAGTTTTATGTGTTAGATTTATGTTGTTTTTGGGGTTGTATTCCTTATGAGATTACTTTTTAGGTACCTTAGTTCCCACAATGAAAACATTATGGCATTTTGGTATGGGGGTGAGGTACCAACTTGTGCATATATTTTCGAAAATTTTGAAAAATTCAAAACAAAAAATTTTCTTTGGAGACTTATGTGCTTTCTTAGGTCATTGTGATCCCGTGTTGCTAGGTTATTGAGTTATTTGTAAATAGAGTTTGCATGGTGAGATGTATAGTCGAGGATGTAGATACGAGTTTTCACAATAACCTCGTCTCATATTACTGATTTTGTGCCTTCCTTGCTCACTTGTTCATTAATTCTCTAGTCTAGTTGGTAAGTTGGCTTGTGAACTGTTTTGTTTGTCGACTTGCCTTCTAAGCTCTTATCAAAATGCAAAAATGAAAAAGGAAAAAGCCGAAAAATGGATATGAAATCCAAGGCTCCAATGTTCAAAGCCATTATCTTTATTTCGTATCTTTAATTGACTTGACTATGTGCTATTTCACTTAATCACACATCCATTTAGGCAATAAAATAAGTGCTTTGCATAATCTAATAAAACCCACATTTTAAAATTTATAAGTCAAGTGGGTATTAATCTTAAAAAAGAAAAAAAGGGAAAAAATAGAGCGAAGAAGTCAATTAGGTAAGGAAATGAGGATCATGTCAATGTTAGTAACTTAACGCCTAATGATTATACACATTTACAGAAGCACCAAGGTGTATATATCATTGCATATTGTGTGTGCGAGGTGAAAAGTAGAGCTGGGATGCATCACATGACTCAGATAGTCCTGTGATTGATATTCTATTTGTATATAGTTTAGTGACTTAGTGACTATAGTGATGCAATTATCCAAGCTGTGTACATAATTAATCACGCCATTACTTATATATATGATCATGTTTTGATGAAAAATACCAAAAAATATTTTCCTTTGTTTTTTGAAAAGATTTGGTCGGTATATCTCTTTAAAACCACGCAAGACTTCACTCATCCACTTGGGGAACTAATGAGTTTAAAGGGCTTGTCACATACGCTAAATGCAATCATCATACTTACATAAGTGAGTTAGATTCTAGCAATTTTAGTTTGTTTTAATTGAGGATGAGCAAAATCTAGATGTACGGTATTTGTTTGCACCAAAAAATATGATATTTTTACATTGCCTTCGTACCTAATTTCTGTTCGAAACAAATATTAAATTAGGATTTTTATTTGAGTTTAGGTCTTACATAATTTTAAAAAAATGCACAAAAAGACAAAAGAGGATGTATTGGGCTCTTTTTCCCTTTCAACCTAAATAGAGCCCTTGGCCCTGCTGAGTAGAAAAAGGGAAATAAAAACTCAAAAATAAAATCCCACTAGCTTAAATGGCTTTCACATGTTCTCCCTCGATCTTATTTCTCTCGCTCCTCCCAAACACTTAGACCTGGCATTTCTTGTCTACCGTTGCTTCAACACACGATCTACCATTAGCATCATCTTCTTATCTCATTTGCATCCTCACCATCATAACTCCACCAACGTCACTGTCTACCACTTCATCCTCAAATCAGACAACCATAGTACAATTTGAAGGCTTCAAAAGCGAGCAACAATAAGTAATAGATGTAAGGAGGTTTCTTGGGTTTTAATCTTATCCTAGTTTGGGGTAATTTAGGGTAGAATTCTAGGTTTTAGATTTAATTCCTGAACATTCAATTCCCCTATTTTCATTTTTAGCTTCCGTATTTGTTCTTGCGAACTTGCAATTTTCCTGAATTTTAACTTTGAATCCTTCAAATATCATATTAGAATTCAATATCTCTGAGCTGTAATTTGTGATGATGGACTGGAATTGCACAAATGTGCTGCGTTGATTTTAATTTGTCTTCCCCTACTTGTTTACTTTCTCATGCTCTCTTTTTAAGCTTTACTATGAGATTTGTGTGTGAATGGCTACTGATCTTTTGATTGATTGGATTGGTTGCAGATTTAAGGGGTGGATGGACATTCTTGATTTGTGTATTTGTTTGTTTTGGGTTTAATTGTCTTGGGTTGTAAGTTTACAATTATCAACCATGAATTCTTTGATTTTCTTGGGTTTTGGCTATTGCAGCTTTCAGTTTGCTTTATCATTTGTTTGGTCTAATATCAATTCGTCTACTCTCGATCTCCTCCTCTTTTTTTTTTTTTTAATCCATTTGGTGTTCGAAGATGGGTCAAGCTGTTTAAGCCGGGACACCCCTTTTTTCCTCCTTGTTCTCCTGTGATTTTGATTTTGGTTCTTTTTGCCCTACGAGTTAGTTAGTATTCAACTTAGGCATTGATGAGTTTTTTTACGAGATTAGTGTCCAAGGCTGAGATTCCTTCTTCCATCCCATGGTTCATTTTTAATTAGTTTTATATAGTTAGTTTGTTCATTTAGTTGTTCTAAGTGATGTGAAAATAATTAAGTTAGACTTTGTATGGCCTAATTTCATCCTAGTCCTTGAGGAGGCGAACCTCAAGTGCTCTAGTGATAAGCTGTACACTTACAACTATTATTTTACATTCAAAATCACAAACAATATCCTTGAGCAGAAAATGACACATGGAACAATCGCCAAGTGGCACTCCTATGCAATATTTTCCCCATTTTAAATTCCACGTAGCATAATCCTGCCAAATCCAGGATCTGAAAAATGCACACAGAGCTGTGGCATGGGCAGCATGTGCCACTAGACATGCGCGTAGCACCTCTATTCTACAGTCAGAAAACGCAAAACCCCTCTCCTCCCTTTTTTCTTTATCAACTCGTAAACATTCCTCTCCATTCCCATTCCTCCCTTACTCAAATCTTCACCAGGAACCCTTAAATTTTCAATAAGTTCTTTGATTTCCTTAATCCTACACCATTTCCCCTAAAAATGTCTCCAAAAATCACTCACATTCTCCCTTCACATTCATTTACTTTCTTTGTCTAAAACCCCTAACCACTATTATTGAAGTTGAAGGTGGCAGAGAGAGAAAACTTGACTCTAACCCAAATTTAATCTCCATTTGACTTGGTGAGCACTTAGGAAGTAATTTTGGGCACAAAGGTTTCACTTTCATGACTCCATCCTCCCAAGTTCTTTAAGCATGGGTAGAAAATGAGTGGGAGAGCCTTCACCAAGTCAACCCTTCCAACGAAATTTAACAAGGATTTATCTTCATCAAATCCAACCTCTCAAAACAAAGGTAAATCTGATGCCTACCCGTAATTGTTTCCTCCTAATAATTATGGTTCACTTTTTGTGAATGAGGAACAAAGTTAAATTTTAGTTGTTGACCTTTAGTTTGACTTATAAGAAACATTTTTGTCATATTGATACACTGAGATCATTGGTGTAACGCCCACATTCCTTATTTTTATGTTAAGCTGATTGTATTACCTTTTTACGTTATAAAATTGTATTTTATTAACTATATGAGTTAAATTATTATCGATGTGCTTATGTGAACGATAATTTTATTAAAAAGAATATTATTGTTACTATTATTGTTGTTAGTCTTGAAAGTTTTCGAGATTTTTGTAAGCGTTAATAAGGGTTATTATCGAGTACTTAGTCGAGTGAGAACCCGAATACGATTAGATTGTCAACCTTAGAATTAGTTCGTTATTTATTAAATCAAACCTAGCTGTATTTGGGAACAAGTAATCGATGAAATGTCGTATTATTGATTTGGGTTTAGAGTTCGGGATACGAATTAGACTAGCAGTGTTAATTTGAATAGCTTGAGACAAAAAAAAGGGGGACGAGGGGCATTTTAGTAAAACCGCGCTAGGTTCCCCTTTTCGCCCTCACCTCTTCGCAATCCCCCCGATATGTCTCTCCTCTCTGCTCTGCACCTTCTTCCTCCTCTCTATCCACCATGAACGCTGCCCAAGCATCCTAATTTCACCGAGTATTCGCCTCATCCAACAACAAATTCCTCATATTTCACCTCCCCATCATCAAACAAACCCTTAGCTGCGAAATTTGGGCAATATTTGAGGGATTCCACCATGTTTTTATGGGTTTGGGCGACGATTTGAGGCATCGAACGTGTACCCAGGCCTGGCCATACAACCTTGTTTCTAGCTACATCAATTGTCCTACAAATTGGGTGTAAATTTGCTGCATTGAACACCTGTCACACCCTCAAGTCAGTGAGTGAGATTCTGGTCGAATTGGGGTCTGTTTTGCATGGGTTAGGTGAGGTTCGGGTCTGCTTGTGCAGCCAATGAGAAAGGGTCGGGAATTGGAGTCGTTCGAGCACCTAAAGTCTAGCCAGCAGCCCTAGAATCGAGCCTCTAGCTTGGAATCGATGTAGGAATTTCTTTACTCCTAAATTACTATTATTTTTAATGAATTTTAACTAAATTTAGTTAGTGCATGTTGATTCTGAGTTTAGTAATCAGTTTGGGTGAAATTAGAATCGAGACTGAGAAATTATAAACATGGTGCTGATTTTGGGTTATTCGCATGTTGAGTTAATGCACAATTCTACTAACCAGTCAGTTTTGGAGATTGTAGAAAAATATAGAATGTTGCCTTAGGGCTATTATTGCATCAGTTTATTAGACCTAAATTTTGTTTGGAGCTTAAGGATGCTAACTGGGCGATTTGAGGTATTTGTAGAGCATGTTGATTTCTATCTAAATGTCGTTACAAAATCAGTACGGTTATGCTTAAATCCTATTTATGGCAATCAGTATGAATGGTACACTTGTATTTAATGGTTTCATGAACTATTGATTCGTCTATGACAATATCGAATCGAGTTAGTAGTTGGATGGTTTGAGGTAGAACCAATGAGAAATTTGAGGTTCTTGTGGCCGTTGTTATGTGAGGAAGGAGCCTGGGTTGTGATTGACCACAATCGTGTGGATTACGAGGCCATGTGTGGCTCATTAGGCAGATTCTGCCAAGTTGAATTATGAAGTGTTTGAATGTGCTACTTGTAAACCCCTTCCCTCTTGATGCTATGTGACTAACTTTTGAACTTAGGCATCTTTAAGAAGGGTTGTTAAGAGCTTGTTTTCATAATTGCGAATGCTTTTAAGTATTTACCAATTGCCTGTTAGTTTGTTAAGATGTTTGTAGCCTAAAAGATCCTAAATCGTCGAGCTACTCAATGAGTGACTCAATTGAATAGTCGATAGGTCTAGAAAATTAAATAGCAAGCTAGTAGTACGTTCGAAAATGTCTTGAGGCTTTCGTTTGTTTATGTCTCCTTCTTGAGTTTAAAAAGGATTTTAAACAAACTAAAAGTGGGCAACTGAAGATGTCTATTACGTAACCTTGTTTAAATTATAAGCGAGCTAAGTAATTTAAGTTTTGAATAGTAGTAAGTTCAAAAATGTTTTGAGGCTTTGGTTTGTTTATGCCTCCTTCTTGAGTTTAAAAAGGATTTTAAACGAACTAAAAATGGGCAACTGAAGGAGTTTATTATGAAACTTAGTTTGAGTTATATGCTACCCAATTACTTTAAGTTTTCAATGAGTTTCAAATTGTGAGTTTGCAAATTCATTACGATTTTAAGAGGTTTTCAAGTTGAGAATGAAAGAACTATAAACCAATACTGGGGTTATGGATTATTTTACTAGAAGAGCATGATTTTAATAAAGTAAGTAACTAACAAAGAGAAATGATTCGTGATTCACTTGAAGATGAAACTTGCTTTGTGACAGTGACCTCTTTTATAACCTAAAAGGAGTTAATATGATTTTAAAGGCTAAGATAGTGCTAGGCAATTGGCCAGAACTTGAGGATGGGAACTGGACGCAAGATAAGGCATGTGCTGTTTTCTCCAAAGGTACTGTTGGGAACTGGACGCAAAATAAGGCATGAGCTGTTTCCCCAAAGGTAATGTTCGATGATGTGTGATGCATGATAAAACCTTGAGGGGGAACTAGACGCAAGATAAGGCATGAGCTATTGCCCCCACAAAGGACAATATCGAAGTTAGAGCTACTTTGCTGAGACGCATTTTGGCCAAATGTTATGTTACGTATACACCCGGGATAACGTGAGTTGTGAGTGACGACCTCACTTAGGGTGAGTGTAGATCTCACCTAGCCAGCACCTTATGAGATCTTATGCTTAAAAAGAGAAGATGTTTTCCTGAAAAATGAGAAAATGATTTGAATGATTACCAGCATGGGTATTTCAGAAACATTTAGAAAGTAAATGAGCCTTGAAAAGGCTAGTTCGATTTGTAAATTATGCTTTGAAGAGGCTAGCTTGATTTGTGAACTATTCTTTGAATAAAACATGAGTCGTCACATTTTTAATTTGAGTATTTGAAAGCATCTTACTCAATCCCTGTTGCTTACTTGTTTATGTGCCTAAATGCTTGTTAGTAGGGAAGTTTGCTCATTAAGGGCCTAGAAATGAGTTTGAGTGGCTGGTATGAAGTTTATGGGTGATAATCCTTTCTTGGGGACTATAACTGCCTGATATGATAGTAATCTATAAATGTGTGAAATGTGACTATTATTGGTATTATTGCTTGCAACTGTTTTGGTTTTAAGGAGTTGGGAAATACTCACTGAGCGTGTAACGCCACCAAATTAAACATGTTTCACTGCTTGCATTTTCCGTAATAAATCCTTTAATTATAATCTAGACAACCCAATGATAGGGGCATTGCCGCCGTCCAAAAGGACAAGGCTTGAAACATGAGTGCTATCAATAACACAGTTAAGCATGGCTTCAGTCATACACATACACACCTAATCAATCCATATATAATCAACTGTTGACCAACATAAGGTTTTTACACTATAGTTTATTAGACCTAAATTCTGTTTTGGAGCTTAAGGATGCTAACCGGGCGATTTGAGGTATTTGTAGAGCATGTTGATTTCTATTTAAATGACATTGCTAAATCAGTATGGTTATGCTTAAATCCTGTTTATGGCAATTAGTATGAATGGCACACTTGTATTTGATGGTTTCATGAACTAGTGATTCGTCTATGACAATATCGAATCGAGTTAGTAGTCGGATGGTTTGAGGTGGAACTAATGAGAAATTTGAGGTTCTTGTGGCCGTTGTTATGTGAGGAAGGAGCCTGGGTTGTGATTGACCGCAATCGTGTGGATTGCGAGGCCATGTATGGCTCATTAGGCAGATTCTGCCAAGTTGAGTTATGAAGTGTTTGAACATGCTACTTGTAAACCCCTTCCCTCTTGATGCTATGTGACTGACTTTTGAACTTAGACATCTTTAAGAAGGGTCGTTAAGAGCTTGTTTTCATAATTACGAATGCTTTTAAGTTTTTACCAATTGCCTGTTAGTTTGTTAAGATGTTTGTAGCCTAAAAGATCCTAAATCGTCGAGCTACTCAGTGAGTGGCTGAACTGAATAGTCGATAGGTCTAGAAAATTAAATAGCAATCTAGTAGTATGTTCGAAAATGTTTTGAGGCTTTGGTTTGTTTATGTCTCCTTCTTGAGTTTAAAAAGGATTTTAAACGAACTAAAAGTGGGCAAATGAAGATGTCTATTACGTAACCTTGTTTAAATTATAAGCGAGCTAAGTAATTTAAGTTTTGAATAGTAGTAAGTTCAAAAATGTTTTGAGACTTTGGTTCGTTTATGTCTCCTTCTTGAGTTTAAAAAAAATTTTAACGAACTAAAAATGGGCAACTGAAGGAGTTTATTACGAAACTTAGTTTGAGTTATATGCTAGCCAATTACTTTAAGTTTTTAATGAGTTTCGAATTGTGAGTTTACAAATTCATTACGATTTTAAGAGGTTTTCAAGTTGAGAATGAAAGAACCATAAAACAATAGTGGGGTTATGGATTATTTTGCTAGAAGAGCATGATTTTAATAAAGTAAGTGACTAACAAAGAGAAATAATTCGTGATTCACTTGAAGATGAAACTTGCTTTGTGATAGTGACCTCTTTTATAACCTAAAAGGAGTTAATATGATTTTAAAGGCTAAGATAGTGCTAGGCAATTGGCCAGGCCTTGAGGGTGGGAACTGGACGCAAGATAAGGCATGTGCTGTTTTCTCCGAAGGTAATGTTGGGAACTGGATGCAGGATAAGGCATGAGCTATTTCCCCAAAGGTAATGTTCGATGATGTGTGACGCATGATAAAACCTTGAGGGGGGACCAGACGCAAGATAAGGCATGAGCTATTGCCCGCACAAAGAACAATATCGAAGTTAGAGCTACTTTGCTGAGACGCATTTTGGCCAAATGTTATGTTATGTATACACCCGGGATAACGTGAGTTGCGAGTGACGACCTCACTTAGGGCGAGTGTAGATCTCGCCTAGCCAGTACCTTATGAGATCTTATGCCTAAAAAGAGAAGATGTTTTCCTGAAAAATGAGAAAATGATTTGAATTATTACCAGCATGGGTATTTCAGGAACTTTTAGAAAGTAAATGAGCCTTGAAAAGGCTAGTTCGATTTGTAAATTATGCTTTGAAGAGGCTAGCTTAATTTGTGAACTATTCTTTGAATAAAACATGAGTCATCGCATTTTTAATTTGAGTATTTGAAAGCGTCTTACTCAATCCTTGTTGCTTACTTGTTTATGTGGCTAAATGCTTGTTAGTAGGGAAGTTTGCTCATTAAGGGCCTAGAAATGAGTTTGAGTGGCTGGTATGAAGTTTATGGGTGATAATCCTTTCTTGGGGACTATGATTGCCTAATTTGATAGTAATCTATAAATATGTGAAATGTGACTATTATTGGTATTATTGCTTGCAACAGTTTTGGTTTTAAGCAGTCGGAAAATACTCACTGAGCGTGTAACGCCACCAAATTAAACATATTTCACTGCTTGTATTTTCCTTAATAAATTCTTTAATTATAATCTGGACAACCCAATGATAGGGGCATTGCCGCCGTCCAAAAGGACAAGGCTTGAAACATGAGTGCCATCAATAACGCAGTTAAGCATAGCTTCAGTCATACACATACACTCCTAATCAATCCATATATAATCAACTGTTAACCAACATAAGGTTTTTACACTATAGTTTATTAGACCTAAATTCTGTTTTGGAGCTTAAGGATGCTAACCGGGTGATTTGAGGTATTTGTAAAGCATTTGATTTCTATTTAAATGTCATTGCTGAATCAGTATGATTATGCTTAAATCCTGTTTACGGCAATTGGTATGAATGGTACACTTGTATTTGATGGTTTCATGAACTATTGATTCATCTATGACAATATCGAATCGAGTTGGTAGTTGGATGGTTTGAGGTGAAACTAATGAGAAATTTGAGGTTCTTGTGGCCGTTGTTATGTGAGGAAGGAGCCTGGATTGTGATTAACCGCAATCGTGTGGATTGCGAGGCCATGTATGGCTCATTAGGCAAATTCTGCCTAGTTGAATTATATGTGCTACTTGTAAACCCCTACCCTCTTGATGCTGTGTGACTGACTTTTGAACTTAGACATCTTTAAGAAGGGTCGTTAAGAGCTTGTTTTCATAATTGCGAATACTTTTAAGTATTTACCAATTGCCTGTTAGTTTGTTAAGATGTTTGTAGCCTAAAAGATCCTAAATCGTCGAGCTACTCAGTGAGTGGCTGAACTGAATAGTCGATAGGTCTAGAAAATTAAATAGCAATCTAGTAGTACGTTCGAAAATGTTTTAAGGCTTTGGTTTGTTTATGTCTCCTTCTTGAGTTTAAAAAGGATTTTAAACGAACTAAAAGTGGGCAACTGAAGATGTCTATTGCGTAACCTTGTTTAAATTATAAGCGAGCTAAGTAGTTTAAGTTTTGAATAGTAGTAAGTTCAAAAATGTTTTGAGACTTTGGTTTGTTTATGTCTCCTTCTTGAGTTTAAAAAGAATTTTAACGAACTAAAAATGGGCAACTGAAGGAGTTTATTACGAAACTTAGTTTGAGTTATATGCTAGCGAATTACTTTAAGTTTTTAATGAGTTTCGAATTGTGAGTTTGCAAATTCATTACGATTTTAAGAGGTTTTCAAGTTGAGAATGAAAGAACCATAAACCAATAGTGGGGTTATGGATTATTTTGCTAGAAGAGCATGATTTTAATAAAGTAAGTAACTAACAAAGAGAAATAATTCGTGATTCACTTGAAGATGAAACTTGCTTTGTGATAGTGACCTCTTTTATAACCTAAAAGGAGTTAATATGATTTTAAAGGCTAAGATAGTGCTAGGCAATTGGCCAGGCCTTGAGGGTGGGAACTGGACGCAAGATAAGGCATGTGCTGTTTTCTCCAAAGGTAATATTGGGAACTGGATGCAGGATAAGGCATGAGCTATTTCCCCAAAGGTAATGTTCGATGATGTGTGACGCATGATAAAACCTTGAGGGAGGACTAGACGCAAGATAAGGCATGAGCCATTGCCTGCACAAAGAACAATATCGAAGTTAGAGCTACTTTGCTGAGACGCATTTTGGCCAAATGTTATGTTATGTATACACCCGGGATAACGTGAGTTGCGAGTGACGACCTCACTTAGGGCGAGTGTAGATCTTGCCTAGCCAGCACCTTATGAGATCTGATGCCTAAAAAGAGAAGATGTTTTCCTGAAAAATGAGAAAATGATTTGAATTATTACCAGCATGGGTATTTCAGGAACTTTTAGAAAGTAAATGAGCCTTGAAAAGGCTAGTTCGAGTTATAAATTATGCTTTGAAGAGGCTAGCTTAATTTGTAAACTATTCTTTGAATAAAACATGAGTCATCGCATTTTTAATTTGAGTATTTGAAAGCGTCTTACTCAATCGTTGTTGCTTACTTGTTTATGTGCCTAAATGCTTGTTGGTAGGGAGGTTTGCTCATTAAGGGCCTAGAAATGAGTTTGAGTGGGTGGTATGAAGTTTATGGGTGATAATCCTTTCTTGGGGACTATGATTGCCTAATCTGATAGTAATCTATAAATGTGTGAAATGTGACTATTATTGGTATTATTGCTTGCAACTGTTTAGGTTTTAAGGAGTCGGGAAATACTCACTGAGCGTGTAACGCCACCAAATTAAACATGTTTCACTGCTTGTATTTTCCTTAATAAATTCTTTAATTATAATCTAGACAACCCAATGATAGGGGCATTGCCGCCGTCCAAAAGGACAAGGCTTGAAACATGAGTGTTATCAATAACACAGTTAAGCATAGCTTCAGTCATACACATACACTCCTAATCAATCCATATATAATCAACTGTTAACCAACATAAGGTTTTTACACTATAGTTTATTAGACCTAAATTCTGTTTTGGAGCTTAAGGATGCTAACCGGGCGATTTGAGGTATTTGTAGAGCATTTGATTTCTATTTAAATGTCATTGCTGAATCAGTACGGTTATGCTTAAATCCTGTTTATGGCAATTGGTATGAATGGTACACTTGTATTTGATGGTTTCATGAACTATTGATTCGTCTATGACAATATCGAATCGAGTTAGTAGTTGGATGGTTTGAGGTGGAACTAAGGAGAAATTTGAGGTTCTTGTGGCCGTTGTTATGTGAGGAAGGAGCCTGGGTTGTGATTAACCGCAATCGTGTGAATTGCGAGGCCATGTATGGCTCATTAGGCAGATTCTGCCAAGTTGAATTATATGTGCTACTTGTAAACCCCTTCCCTCTTGATGCTATGTGACTGACTTTTGAACTTAGACATCTTTAAGAAGGGTCGTTAAGAGCTTGTTTTCATAATTGTGAATGCTTTTAAGTATTTACCAATTGCCTGTTAGTTTGTTAAGATGTTTGTAGCCTAAAAGATCCTAAATCGTCGAGCTACTCAGTGAGTGGCTGAACTGAATAGTCGCTAGGTCTAGAAAATTAAATAGCAATCTAGTAGTACGTTCGAAAATGTTTTGAGACTTTGGTTTGTTTATGTCTCCTTCTTGAGTTTAAAAAGGATTTTAAATGAACTAAAAGTGGGCAACTGAAGATGTCTATTACGTAACCTTGTTTAAATTATAAGCGAGCTAAGTAATTTAAGTTTTGAATAGTAGTATGTTCAAAAATGTTTTGAGACTTTGGTTTGTTTATGTCTCCTTCTTGAGTTTAGAAAGAATTTTAACGAACTAAAAATGGGCAACTGAAGGAGTTTATTACGAAACTTAGTTTGAGTTATATGCTAGCGAATTACTTTAAGTTTTTAATGAGTTTCGAATTGTGAGTTTTGCAAATTCATTACGATTTTAAGAGGTTTTCAAGTTGAGAATGAAAGAACCATAAACCAATAGTGGGGTTATGGATTATTTTGCTAGAAGAGCATGATTTTAATAAAGTAAGTAACTAACAAAGAGAAATAATTCGTGATTCACTTGAAGATGAAACTTGCTTTGTGATAGTGACCTCTTTTATAACCTAAAAGGAGTTAATATGATTTTAAAGGCTAAGATAGTGCTAGGCAATTGGCCAGGCCTTGAGGGTGGGAACTGGACGCAAGATAAGGCATGTGCTGTTTTCTCCAAAGGTAATGTTGGGAACTGGATGTAGGATAAGGCATGAGCTATTTCCCCAAAGGTAATGTTCGATGATGTGTGACGCATGATAAAACCTTGAGGGGGGACCAGACGCAAGATAAGGCATGAGCTATTGCCCGCACAAAGAACAATATCGAAGTTAGAGCTACTTTGCTGAGACGCATTTTGGCCAAATGTTATGTTATGTATACACCCGGGATAACGTGAGTTGCGAGTGACGACCTCACTTAGGGCGAGTGTAGATCTCGCCTAGCCAGTACCTTATGAGATCTTATGCCTAAAAAGAGAAGATGTTTTCCTGAAAAATGAGAAAATGATTTGAATTATTACCAGCATGGGTATTTCAGGAACTTTTAGAAAGTAAATGAGCCTTGAAAAGGCTAGTTCGATTTGTAAATTATGCTTTGAAGAGGCTAGCTTAATTTGTGAACTATTCTTTGAATAAAACATGAGTCATCGCATTTTTAATTTGAGTATTTGAAAGCGTCTTACTCAATTCTTGTTGCTTACTTGTTTATGTGCCTAAATGCTTGTTAGTAGGGAAGTTTGCTCATTAAGGGCCTAGAAATGAGTTTGAGTGGCTGGTATGAAGTTTATGGGTGATAATCCTTTCTTGGGGACTATGATTGCCTAATTTGATAGTAATCTATAAATATGTGAAATGTGACTATTATTGGTATTATTGCTTGCAACAGTTTTGGTTTTAAGGAGTCGGGAAATACTCACTGAGCGTGTAACGCCACTAAATTAAACATATTTCACTGCTTGTATTTTCCTTAATAAATTCTTTAATTATAATCTAGACAACCAAATGATAGGGGCATTGCCGCCGTCCAAAAGGACAAGGCTTGAAACATGAGTGCTATCAATAACACAGTTAAGCATAGCTTCAGTCATACACATACACTCCTAATCAATCCATATATAATCAACTGTTAACCAACATAAGGTTTTTACACTATAGTTTATTAGACCTAAATTCTATTTTGGAGCTTAAGGATGCTAACCGGGTGATTTGAGGTATTTGTAAAGCATTTGATTTCTATTTAAATGTCATTGCTGAATCAGTATGGTTATGCTTAAATCCTGTTTATGGCAATTGGTATGAATGGTACACTTGCATTTGATGGTTTCATGAACTATTGATTCATCTATGACAATATCGAATCGAGTTAGTAGTTGGATGGTTTGAGGTGAAACTAATGAGAAATTTGAGGTTCTTGTGGCCGTTGTTATGTGAGGAAGGAGCCTGGATTGTGATTAACCGCAATCGTGTGGATTGCGAGGCCATGTATGGCTCATTAGGTAGATTCTGCCAAGTTGAATTATATGTGCTACTTGTAAACCCCTACCCTCTTGATGCTGTGTGATTGACTTTTGAACTTAGACATCTTTAAGAAGGGTCGTTAAGAGCTTGTTTTCATAATTGCAAATGCTTTTAAGTATTTACCAATTGCCTGTTAGTTTGTTAAGATGTTTGTCGCGTAAAAGATCCTAAATCGTCGAGCTACTCAGTGAGTGGCTGAACTGAATAGTCGATAGGTCTAGAAAATTAAATAGCAATCTAGTAGTACGTTCGAAAATGTTTTAAGGCTTTGGTTTGTTTATGTCTCCTTCTTGAGTTTGAAAAGGATTTTAAACGAACTAAAAGTGGGCAACTGAAGATGTCTATTGCGTAACCTTGTTTAAATTATAAGCGAGCTAAGTAGTTTAAGTTTTGAATAGTAGTAAGTTCAAAAATGTTTTGAGACTTTGGTTTATTTATGTCTCCTTCTTGAGTTTAAAAAGAATTTTAACGAACTAAAAATGGGCAACTGAAGGAGTTTATTACGAAACTTAGTTTGAGTTATATGCTAGCGAATTACTTTAAGTTTTTAATGAGTTTCGAATTATGAGTTTGCAAATTCATTACGATTTTAAGAGGTTTTCTAGTTGAGAATGAAAGAACCATAAACCAATAGTGGGGTTATGGATTATTTTGCTAGAAGAGCATGATTTTAATAAAGTAAGTAACTAACAAAGAGAAATAATTCGTGATTCACTTGAAGATGAAACTTGCTTTGTGATAGTGACCTCTTTTATAACCTAAAAGGAGTTAATATGATTTTAAAGGCTAAGATAGTGCTAGGCAATTGGCCAGGCCTTGAGGGTGGGAACTGGACGCAAGATAAGGCATGTGCTGTTTTCTCCAAAGGTAATGTTGGGAACTGGATGCAGGATAAGGCATGAGCTATTTCCCCAAAGGTAATGTTCGATGATGTGTGACGCATGATAAAACCTTGAGGGAGGACTAGACGCAAGATAAGGCATGAGCCATTGCCTGCACAAAGAATAATATCGAAGTTAGAGCTACTTTGCTGAGACGCATTTTGGCCAAATGTTATGTTATGTATACACCCGGGATAACGTGAGTTGTGAGTGACGACCTCACTTAGGGCGAGTGTAGATCTCGCCTAGCCAGCACCTTATGAGATCTGATGCCTAAAAAGAGAAGATGTTTTCCTGAAAAATGAGAAAATGATTTGAATTATTACCAGCATGGGTATTTCAGGAACTTGTAGAAAGTAAATGAGCCTTGAAAAGGCTAGTTCGATTTGTAAATTATGCTTTGAAGAGGCTAGCTTAATTTGTGAACAATTCTTTAAAAAAAACATGAGTCATCGCATTTTTAATTTGAGTATTTGAAAGCGTCTTACTCAATCGTTGTTGCTTACTTGTTTATGTGCCTAAATGCTTGTTGGTAGGGAGGTTTGCTCATTAAGGGCCTAGAAATGAGTTTGAGTGGGTGGTATGAAGTTTATGGGTGATAATCCTTTCTTGGGGACTATGATTGCCTAATCTGATAGTAATCTATAAATGTGTGAAATGTGACTATTATTGGTATTATTGCTTGCAACTGTTTTGGTTTGAAGGAGTCGGGAAATACTCACTGAGCTTGTAACGCCACCAAATTAAACATGTTTCACTGCTTGTATTTTCCTTAATAAATTCTTTAATTATAATCTAGACAACCCAATGATAGGGGCATTGCCGCCGTCCAAAAGGACAAGGCTTGAAACATGAGTGGTATCAATAACACAGTTAAGCATAGCTTCAGTCATACACATACACTCCTAATCAATCCATATATAATCAACTGTTAACCAACATAAGGTTTTTACACTATAGTTTATTAGACCTAAATTCTGTTTTGGAGCTTAAGGATGCTAACCGGGCGATTTGAGGTATTTGTAGAGCATTTGATTTCTATTTAAATGTCATTGCTGAATCAGTACGGTTATGTTTAAATCCTGTTTATGGCAAATGGTATGAATGGTACACTTGTATTTGATGGTTTCATGAACTATTGATTCGTCTATGACAATATCGAATCGAGTTAGTAGTTGGATGGTTTGAGGTGGAACTAATGAGAAATTTGAGGTTCTTGTGGTTGTTGTTATGTGAGGAAGGAGCCTGGGTTGTGATTAACCGCAATCGTGTGGATTGCGAGGCCATGTATGGCTCATTAGGCAGATTCTGCCAAGTTGAATTATATGTGCTACTTGTAAACCCCTTCCCTCTTGATGCTATGTGACTGACTTTTGAACTTAGACATCTTTAAGAAGGGTCGTTAAGAGCTTGTTTTCATAATTGTGAATGCTTTTAAGTATTTACCAATTGCCTGTTAGTTTGTTAAGATGTTTGTAGCCTAAAAGATCCTAAATCGTCGAGCTACTCAGTGAGTGGCTGAACTGAATAGTCGATAGGTCTAGAAAATTAAATAGCAATCTAGTAGTACGTTCGAAAATGTTTTGAGACTTTGGTTTGTTTATGTCTCCTTCTTGAGTTTAAAAAGGATTTTAAACGAACTAAAAGTGGGCAACTGAAGATGTCTATTGCGTAACCTTGTTTAAATTATAAGCGAGCTAAGTAGTTTAAGTTTTGAATAGTAGTAAGTTCAAAAATGTTTTGAGACTTTGGTTTGTTTATGTCTCCTTCTTGAGTTTAGAAAGAATTTTAACGAACTAAAAATGGGCAACTGAAGGAGTTTATTACGAAACTTAGTTTGAGTTATATGCTAGCGAATTACTTTAAGTTTTTAATGAGTTTCGAATTGTGAGTTTGCAAATTCATTACGATTTTAAGAGGTTTTCAAGTTGAGAATGAAAGAACCATAAACCAATAGTGGGGTTATGGATTATTTTGCTAGAAGAGCATGATTTTAATAAAGTAAGTAACTAACAAAGAGAAATAATTCGTGATTCACTTGAAGATGAAACTTGCTTTGTGATAGTGACCTCTTTTATAACCTAAAAGGAGTTAATATGATTTTAAAGGCTAAGATAGTGCTAGGCAATTGGCCAGGCCTTGAGGGTGGGAACTGGACGCAAGATAAGGCATGTGCTGTTTTCTCCAAAGGTAATATTGGGAACTGGATGCAGGATAAGGCATGAGCTATTTCCCCAAAGGTAATGTTCGATGATGTGTGACGCATGATAAAACCTTGAGGGAGGACTAGACGCAAGATAAGGCATGAGCCATTGCCTGCACAAAGAACAATATCGAAGTTAGAGCTACTTTGCTGAGACGCATTTTGGCCAAATGTTATGTTATGTATACACCCGGGATAACGTGAGTTGCGAGTGACGACCTCACTTAGGGCGAGTGTAGATCTTGCCTAGCCAGCACCTTATGAGATCTGATGCCTAAAAAGAGAAGATGTTTTCCTGAAAAATGAGAAAATGATTTGAATTATTACCAGCATGGGTATTTCAGGAACTTTTAGAAAGTAAATGAGCCTTGAAAAGGCTAGTTCGAGTTATAAATTATGCTTTGAAGAGGCTAGCTTAATTTGTAAACTATTCTTTGAATAAAACATGAGTCATCGCATTTTTAATTTGAGTATTTGAAAGCGTCTTACTCAATCGTTGTTGCTTACTTGTTTATGTGCCTAAATGCTTGTTGGTAGGGAGGTTTGCTCATTAAGGGCCTAGAAATGAGTTTGAGTGGGTGGTATGAAGTTTATGGGTGATAATCCTTTCTTGGGGACTATGATTGCCTAATCTGATAGTAATCTATAAATGTGTGAAATGTGACTATTATTGGTATTATTGCTTGCAACTGTTTAGGTTTTAAGGAGTCGGGAAATACTCACTGAGCGTGTAACGCCACCAAATTAAACATGTTTCACTGCTTGTATTTTCCTTAATAAATTCTTTAATTATAATCTAGACAACCCAATGATAGGGGCATTGCCGCCGTCCAAAAGGACAAGGCTTGAAACATGAGTGTTATCAATAACACAGTTAAGCATAGCTTCAGTCATACACATACACTCCTAATCAATCCATATATAATCAACTGTTAACCAACATAAGGTTTTTACACTATAGTTTATTAGACCTAAATTCTGTTTTGGAGCTTAAGGATGCTAACCGGGCGATTTGAGGTATTTGTAGAGCATTTGATTTCTATTTAAATGTCATTGCTGAATCAGTACGGTTATGCTTAAATCCTGTTTATGGCAATTGGTATGAATGGTACACTTGTATTTGATGGTTTCATGAACTATTGATTCGTCTATGACAATATCGAATCGAGTTAGTAGTTGGATGGTTTGAGGTGGAACTAAGGAGAAATTTGAGGTTCTTGTGGCCGTTGTTATGTGAGGAAGGAGCCTGGGTTGTGATTAACCGCAATCGTGTGAATTGCGAGGCCATGTATGGCTCATTAGGCAGATTCTGCCAAGTTGAATTATATGTGCTACTTGTAAACCCCTTCCCTCTTGATGCTATGTGACTGACTTTTGAACTTAGACATCTTTAAGAAGGGTCGTTAAGAGCTTGTTTTCATAATTGTGAATGCTTTTAAGTATTTACCAATTGCCTGTTAGTTTGTTAAGATGTTTGTAGCCTAAAAGATCCTAAATCGTCGAGCTACTCAGTGAGTGGCTGAACTGAATAGTCGCTAGGTCTAGAAAATTAAATAGCAATCTAGTAGTACGTTCGAAAATGTTTTGAGACTTTGGTTTGTTTATGTCTCCTTCTTGAGTTTAAAAAGGATTTTAAATGAACTAAAAGTGGGCAACTGAAGATGTCTATTACGTAACCTTGTTTAAATTATAAGCGAGCTAAGTAATTTAAGTTTTGAATAGTAGTATGTTCAAAAATGTTTTGAGACTTTGGTTTGTTTATGTCTCCTTCTTGAGTTTAGAAAGAATTTTAACGAACTAAAAATGGGCAACTGAAGGAGTTTATTACGAAACTTAGTTTGAGTTATATGCTAGCGAATTGCTTTAAGTTTTTAATGAGTTTCGAATTATGAGTTTGCAAATTCATTACGATTTTAAGAGGTTTTCTAGTTGAGAATGAAAGAACCATAAACCAATAGTGGGGTTATGGATTATTTTGCTAGAAGAGCATGATTTTAATAAAGTAAGTAACTAACAAAGAGAAATAATTCGTGATTCACTTGAAGATGAAACTTGCTTTGTGATAGTGACCTCTTTTATAACCTAAAAGGAGTTAATATGATTTTAAAGGCTAAGATAGTGCTAGGCAATTGGCCAGGCCTTGAGGGTGGGAACTGGACGCAAGATAAGGCATGTGCTGTTTTCTCCAAAGGTAATATTGGGAACTGGATGCAGGATAAGGCATGAGCTATTTCCCCAAAGGTAATGTTCGATGATGTGTGACGCATGATAAAACCTTGAGGGAGGACTAGACGCAAGATAAGGCATGAGCCATTGCCTGCACAAAGAATAATATCGAAGTTAGAGCTACTTTGCTGAGACGCATTTTGGCCAAATGTTATGTTATGTATACACCCGGGATAACGTGAGTTGTGAGTGACGACCTCACTTAGGGCGAGTGTAGATCTCGCCTAGCCAGCACCTTATGAGATCTGATGCCTAAAAAGAGAAGATGTTTTCCTGAAAAATGAGAAAATGATTTGAATTATTACCAGCATGGGTATTTCAGGAACTTTTAGAAAGTAAATGAGCCTTGAAAAGGCTAGTTCGATTTGTAAATTATGCTTTGAAGAGGCTAGCTTAATTCGTAAACTATTCTTTGAATAAAACATGAGTCATCGCATTTTTAATTTGAGTATTTGAAAGCGTCTTACTCAATCGTTGTTGCTTACTTGTTTATGTGCCTAAATGCTTGTTGGTAGGGAGGTTTGCTCATTAAGGGCCTAGAAATGAGTTTGAGTGGGTGGTATGAAGTTTATGGGTGATAATCCTTTCTTGGGGACTATGATTGCCTAATCTGATAGTAATCTATAAATGTGTGAAATGTGACTATTATTGGTATTATTGCTTGCAACTGTTTAGGTTTTAAGGAGTCGGGAAATACTCACTGAGCGTGTAACGCCACCAAATTAAACATGTTTCACTGCTTGTATTTTCCTTAATAAATTCTTTAATTATAATCTAGACAACCCAATGATAGGGGCATTGCCGCCGTCCAAAAGGACAAGGCTTGAAACATGAGTGTTATCAATAACACAGTTAAGCATAGCTTCAGTCATACACATACACTCCTAATCAATCCATATATAATCAACTGTTAACCAACATAAGGTTTTTACACTATAGTTTATTAGACCTAAATTCTGTTTTGGAGCTTAAGGATGCTAACCGGGCGATTTGAGGTATTTGTAGAGCATTTGATTTCTATTTAAATGTCATTGCTGAATCAGTACGGTTATGCTTAAATCCTGTTTATGGCAATTGGTATGAATGGTACACTTGTATTTGATGGTTTCATGAACTATTGATTCGTCTATGACAATATCGAATCGAGTTAGTAGTTGGATGGTTTGAGGTGGAACTAATGAGAAATTTGAGGTTCTTGTGGTTGTTGTTATGTGAGGAAGGAGCCTGGGTTGTGATTAACCGCAATCGTGTGGATTGCGAGGCCATGTATGGCTCATTAGGCAGATTCTGCCAAGTTGAATTATATGTGCTACTTGTAAACCCCTTCCCTCTTGATGCTGTGTGACTGACTTTTGAACTTAGACATCTTTAAGAAGGGTCGTTAAGAGCTTGTTTTCATAATTGTGAATGCTTTTAAGTATTTACCAATTGCCTGTTAGTTTGTTAAGATGTTTGTGGCGAAAAGATCCTAAATCGTCAAGCTACTCAGTGAGTGGCTGAACTGAATAGTCGATAGGTCTAGAAAATTAAATAGCAAGCTAGTAGTACGTTCGAAAATGTTTTGAGGCTTTGGTTTGTTTATGTCTCCTTCTTGAGTTTAAAAGGGATTTTAAACGAACTAAAAGTGGGCAACTGAAGATGTCTATTATGTAACCTTGTTTAAATTATAAGCGAGCTAAGTAATTTAAGTTTTGAATAGTAGTAAGTTTGAAAATGTTTTGAGACTTTGGTTTGTTTATGTCTCCTTCTTGAGTTTAAAAAGAATTTTAACGAACTAAAAATGGGCAACTGAAGGAGTTTATTACGAAACTTAGTTTGAGTTATATGCTAGCGAATTACTTTAAGTTTTTAATGAGTTTCGAATTGTGAGTTTGCAAATTCATTACGATTTTAAGAGGTTTTCAAGTTGAGAATGAAAGAACCATAAACCAATAGTGGGGTTATGGATTATTTCGCTAGAAGAGCATGATTTTAATAAAGTAAGTAACTAACAAAGAGAAATAATTCGTGATTCACTTGAAGATGAAACTTGCTTTGTGATAGTGGCCTCTTTTATAACCTAAAAGGAGTTAATATGATTTTAAAGGCTAAGATAGTGCTAGGCAATTGGCCAGACCTTGAGGGTGGGAACTGGACGCAAGATAAGGCATGTGCTGGTTTCTCCAAAGGCAATGTTGGGAACTAGATGCAGGATAAGGCATGAGCTATTTCCCCAAAGGTAATGTTCGATGATGTGTGACGCATGATAAAACCTTGAGGGGGGACTAGACGCAAGATACGGCATGAGCCATTGCCCGCACAAAGATCAATATCGAAGTTAGAGCTACTTTGCTGAGACGCATTTTGGCCAAATGTTATGTTATGTATACACCCGGGATAACGTGAGTTGTGAGTGACGGCCTCACTTAGGGCGAGTGTAGATCTCGCCTAGCCAGCACCTTATGAGATCTTATGCCTAAAAAGAGAAGATGTTTTCCTGAAAAATGAGAAAATGATTTGAATTATTACCAGCATGGTTATTTCAGGAACTTTTAGAAAGTAAATGAGCCTTGAAAAGGCTAGTTCGATTTGTAAATTATGCTTTGAAGAGGCTAGCTTAATTTGTGAACTATTCCTTGAATAAAACATGAGTCATCGCATTTTTAATTTGAGTATTTGAAAGCGTCTTACTCAATCCTTGTTGCTTACTTGTTTATGTGCCTAAATGCTTGTTAGTAGGGAAGTTTGCTCATTAAGGGCCGAGAAATGAGTTTGAGTGGGTGGTATGACGTTTATGGGTGATAATCCTTTCTTGGGGACTATGATTGCCTAATCTGATAGTAATCTATAAATGTGTGAAATGTGACTATTATTGGTATTATTGCTTGCAACTGTTTTGGTTTTAAGGAGTCGGGAAATACTCACTGAGCGTGTAACGCCACCAAATTAAACATGTTTCACTGCTTGTATTTTCCGTAATAAATCCTTTAATTATAATCTATACAACCCAATGATAGGGGCATTGCCGCCGTCCAAAAGGACAAGGCTTGAAACATGAGTGCTATCAATAACACAGTTAAGCATAGCTTCAGTCATACACATACACACCTAATCAATCCATATATAATCAACTGTTAACCAACATAAGGTTTTTACACTATAGTTTATTAGACCTAAATTCTGTTTTGGAGCTTAAGGATGCTAACTGGACGATTTGAGGTATTTGTAGAGCATTTGATTTCTATTTAAATGTCATTGCTGAATCAGTACGGTTTTGCTTAAATCCTGTTTATGGCAATTGGTATGAATGGTACACTTGTATTTGATGGTTTCATGAACTATTGATTCGTCTATGACAATATCGAATCGAGTTAGTAGTTGGATGGTTTGAGGTGGAACTAATGAGAAATTTGAGGTTCTTGTGGCCGTTGTTATGTGAGGAAGGAGCCTGGGTTGTGATTAACCGCAATCGTGTGGATTGCGAGGCCATGTATGGCTAATTAGGCAGATTCTGCCAAGTTGAATTATATGTGCTACTTGTAAACCCCTTCCCTCTTGATGCTATGTGACTGACTTTTGAACTTAGGCATCTTTAAGAAGGGTCGTTAAGAGCTTGTTTTCATAATTGCGAATGCTTTTAAGTATTTACCAATTGCCTGTTAGTTTGTTAAGATGTTTGCAGCCTGAAAGATCCTAAATCGTCGAGCTACTCAGTGAATGACTCAACTGAATGGTCGATAGGTCTAGAAAATTAAATAGCAAGCTAGTAGTACGTTTGAAAATGTTTTGAGGCTTTGGTTTGTTTATGTCTCCTTCTTGAGTTAAAAAGGATTTTAAACGAACTAAAAGTGGGCAGCTGAAGATGTCTATTACGTAACCTTGTTTAAATTATAAGCGAGCTAAGTAATTTAAGTTTTGAATAGTAGTAAGTTCAAAAATGTTTTGAGGCTTTGGTTTAATTATGTCTCCTTCTTGAGTTTAAAAAGGATTTTAAACGAACTAAAAATGGGCAACTGAAGGAGTTTATTACGAAACTTAGTTTGAGTTATATGCTAGCCAATTACTTTAAGTTTTCAATGAGTTTCGAATTGTGAGTTTGCAAATTCATTACAATTTTAAGAGGTTTTCAAGTTGAGAATGAAAGAACCATAAACCAATAGTGGGGTTATGGATTATTTTGCTGGAGGAGCATGATTTTAATAAAGTAAGTAACTAACAAAGAGAAATGATTCGTGATTCACTTGAAGATGAAACTTGCTTTGTGGTAGTGGCCTCTTTTATAACCTAAAAGGAGTTAATATGATTTTAAAGGCTAAGATAGTGCTAGGCAATTGGCCAGACCTTGAGGATGGGAACTGGACGCAAGATAAGGCATGTGTTGTTTTCTCCAAAGGTACTGTTGGGAACTGGGCGCAAAATAAGGCATGAGTTGTTTCCCCAAAGGTAATGTTCGATGATGTGTGATGCATGATAAAACCTTGAGGGGGGACTAGACACAAGATAAGGCATGAGCTATTGCCCCCACAAAGGACAATATCAAAGTTAGAGCTACTTTGCTGAGATGCGTTTTGGACAAATGTTATGTTATGTATACACCCGGGATAACGTGAGTTGTGAGTGACGACCTCACTTAGGGCGAGTGTAGATCTCACCTAGCCAGCACCTTATGAGATCTTATGCTTAAAAAGAGAAGATGTTTTCCTGAAAAATGAGAAAATGATTTGAATTATTACCAGCATGGGTATTTCAGGAACTTTTAGAAAGTAAATGAGCCTTGAAAAGTCTAGTTCGATTTGTAAATTATGCTTTGAAGAGGCTAGCTTGATTTGTTAACTATTCTTTGAATAAAACATGAGTCATCGCATTTTTAATTTAAGTATTTGAAAGCATCTTACTCAATCCTTGCTGCTTACTTGTTTATGTGCCTAAATGCTTGTTAGTAGGGAATTTGCTCATCAAGGGCCTAGAAATGAGTTTGAGTGGTTGGTATGAAGTTTATGGGTGATAATCCTTTCTTGGGAACTGTGATTGTCTAATATGATAGTAATCTATAAATGTGTGAAATGTGACTATTATTGGTATTATTACTTGCAACTATTTTGGTTTTGAGGAGTCGGGAAATACTCACTGCGTGTGTAATGCCACTAAATTAAACATGTTTCACTCCTTGTATTTTCCTTAATAAATCCTTTTATTATAATCTAAACAACCTAATAATTGCCTCTGTCTAAAAGGACAAGGCTTGAAACATGAGTGCTATCAATAACACAGTTAAGCATAGCTTCAATCATACACATGCACACCTAATCAATCCATATATAATGAACTGTTAACCAACATAAGGTTTTTACACTATAGTAAAAACAATTCACCATGTAATCTGCGTCTCCATCCACTGAAGATTTCAATATACAGCTCTAAAAATATGCATATACGGTATTAGTGTTGATCTATCCAGATTCTCTTGCTCAACTTATTCTCTTCCGCTGGTTTACTAGCATGAAGACGATTCTCTAAGCATTTGCCTAAAACAAAACATGAAAAACATTTCGAACTGTGAGCCGAAACTCAGTGCATACATTCCTGTATTGTTAAATGATAATTGAAGCACTGGTTGGGTCGGCTTTGCAAGTCATTTTAAGTTAAAACAGTGAATGAGATGAATATAAAACTGCATTGCTAGTTATTACTGTTACGATCTATGAATAGGTGTACACTTGGCAAGCCGATCGGGGGACTTGGCCTGAAGTCGTGCGGGTAACTGAAGGGCGAATGCCCTATAGATGATAACTGGCGGGGTCACTAATTAAATGATAAATCACTGTGTAAACTGATTCATTAATGTACTTAACGAAACATGATAACTTTGATAAATACGCTCTGATTTCTAAAAATACAGGCAATGAACGTACCTGAAGTCTTTAAAATGATATTTCACTTGATAATACTTATGCACAATGGAAACGATAAACTAGGCCCCATTTCTGTTTAAGAAATATAATTATAGATAAATGTTGTTAGTAAACCATGTTCACTGACATAATTTATAACTTTAATGGAAGTTGATTAATTAAAAATGCTTCTACAATTCTAATAATTCAATATAAGGTAAGTTAAGCCAAAATGATCTGAAAAGAAATCAATTGGGATTATTGAACTTGAAATACAACAAATTGAAATCAAATAGATCACATTGGAATGATTGAGCTGATAACGAAAAGATTTCAATTGATATAAATGAAATATGAGTTTCTGATATTTCTAAAATGGATAGTAGAAAGTGTGATGCTTCTGGAGTGAATAAAAGAATGTGTAATGATTCTGAAATGGATCATAGAAGGTTTAATGCCATGAGGGGTGTCTTGAGGTTCATAAAGGCTCAAATGACCTCTGTTGATCCGATAGACACTAATTTGAGTCATTACTGTGCCCACTTCTCAAATTTCATTTTCATGCTCACCTAACTCGGTTTTTAAATCCAAGTAAGCTTCTATACATAATCACACTTGTTGAACTCACTACACATTGTAATTTCCTTGCAATACCCATAATTATATAGAAACTTCTGAAAATATTTCCAAATGTCACGATTTTTGTATTACTCATGTTACCGTTTGATGGTCTGCATTAGAAAATCCATATCCTTCACTCCTGATCTCCAATTGAGATATAAAACCCCAATATCAAAAGCTCAGAATGTCCACTAAAATGCTTATTTAGGATGCCAAGTATGATTCCCACAGTAAGGTCCCTAAAATTAGGGCAGAACACAAACGTGCACAATTTCAGTCCAATCTGCGCAGTTGTAGCAAAACGACGACAACGTTTTCCACAGACCTCGGATTAAGGCGATTCAAAAGGCATTTGAAAGATAACGCATTGATCTATTGACGCACCAAAAATCACAATTTTTCAATACCCCAATCAATACCAGTGTTTTCGAAAAATCTCCTGTTCAAATATGCTCCCAGTTTCGATGCATTCTGCACAGTCTTCAGTAAATTGGTCATAACTTTGTCTACACAACTTGAAATTGAGTAATTCTATAGCCTATTGAAAGCTAACTCATCAGGCTATCACTACAAAAAAATAACAATTTTTGATGTGCTGAACAGTACCAGTTAATTCCCGAAGTGACCCCTATTTTAGGTCTATTGACAACTCAATAACCACATCTTTGCAATCTTTTCTTCACATAACCATCCAATAAAATAACTCTTTAACTTATATAAATTAGAATAAATATCTTGATATTCATTACCAATGCCAAAGATCACAAAATCTCATTTAAAACAATCAAAATCCATCATTACACCCTAAACTTGCATGAACATGAACAACCTCCATCTTTTCTTTCTTTCAAGATGATCCAACCAATAAAATATCAAAATAACTCTTGATTGCATCAAAACAACATGATTAAAAATCAAAACTAAGAATCAAAATCCAAATCACAAATAAAAACAACAAGATAGTGTGAGGTATTACTCACTTGATGCTTGAAAAAGAGAGGTGTGAGTGATGCTTGAAGGGTAGGGGAAGTGGCTGGTGGCTGGGGTGGTGTTGGGGTGGCTGAATGGTGGTGTTTCTGGTGGTGTTTTCCGGCAGAAAAGGGGCAGCAATAGGCAGCAAAGGGACCGGCAGCAAGGGGCCAGCAGAAATGAAGAGAAAGAGAGGAAGAAGAAGCAAAGCTTGTGTGTGTTACACTTGCTTGCTTTGGCGATATTTATTGTGCCTTGATTGCTTTACTTGGCTGAGATTATCTCTAGCAAAATGACCTTAAACCAATGGAAATTCAACACACACACAATATTACTTAGCCAAGCAAAATGGAGTAGTAGCTTGTTGGGCCGAAATTGGGCCTAAATGAGCTTAGACCCGAAAAATATACTTTGTGCGAGTGAATTTTTTTTTTTTTTTGTAGCTCGAAATTAAATTTTTTTTATAATGTTATGAAAATAAATTGAATCACTTAAATCATAGTTATCGGGGCCTACTATCAATTTTTTCGAAAATTTTTTTTTTCAGTAAATGAAACTCGAATTACAAAGTGGGGCCCAAAATTGAATTCTCCCAACCGGGATGATGAAATGGGATAATTAAATCCGAAAAAATTAATAACACAACTTAATTAAATAAATAAACATGATTTAGGGTCGGGCTATTACAGCCTTCCCCCTTAAAGACTTTCGTCCTCGAAACTTATGAAATTTGTCAACACATGCAAGGTTATCTCAAATAAGTATGGATACTTGACGTTTACTTCCTCCTCAGTTTCTCAAGTGGTTTTTGAGGAGGTATGATTTTGCCCAAAGTAATTTGGTTAAAGATATCTGCTTGATACTTAACTGCTTAATCTTGTGATCCAATATCTGAATTGGATGCTTTTAAAACACACGACCCTCAATGACTGCAATGGATTTGATTATGACAGCATGGTCAGGATCTAAAATGTATCGACTGAATTGCGAGGTAAGGAACAAGTTATGCACGTGTTTGAGTTATATAGGCAGATCTGGTAGACAAGTTATGGAATTCGACCTTTCAATGAACTGATATGGTGAAACTTTCTTACACCGTTAATTGATGAAACTTTCTGAAAAACCTTGTTATATATATGAAAGTCCAGGAATCTCCTTCTTTTATCAACATAGCATTCCCATCGCTTTCAATAGGATATTTTCAGGAATCTCTTGACATGTGTCACCTTATTAAATGCTGGAGAAGATCTTCATGACCCATAAGATGATTTGTTGTCAATATCTACCATCATTTAGTCCTGATGTTTAATGAAGGATTCTCTGCTAGTGCTATCACAACATTGACCACTGGGAGTTCCATACTTTCTTCAAATGCAAATGTTGGTCGCAGGTCGTGAAGTACTATAGGCTCTAACTTAGAAGAGTTGATCCATTGATATTTTTAGATGCTTGCCCATCTGTTTCAGGATGATAAGAACTGCAAAAGTTCAATCTAGTTCTAAAGGCTCTTTGAAGTGCTTGCCATAACAGGCTTGAAATCTCTTATCTCAGTCATACACTATATCTGAGGGAACCCCATGATAAAGTCCATTGAAATTGAACCCCTTTCTCGGGGTTTTGCTTTATTCTTTGGAGCTCAGGATCATCATCCTGATTCACTCTAATTTTCTCTATTAGGGAGGACTGTAAGGTAAGTGCCGGCATTTGAACATTCGCCTTCCTGTGCGATACTAATTGAATGTCTAAGTCCTCAAGTTCTCTCAAGAGATTCAGTTGAGTAGTTACTACAGTGTTCAAGGTATGTTGTGCCTTCCTATTCAGGGCATCTGCCACAATATTTCTCTTTCTTAGTTGACATTGGATCTGCCACAACTGATGTTTCATATCAACTGAGCTTCTTTTGAGAGAAGATGTATTTCAAGCTTTGATGATCAGTATTGATTTTGCATGGTACTCTATAAGTAATGTCTCTAAATTTTCACTGCAAAAACTATAGCTGCTAACTCCATATCATGGTTAGGTAATCCTTCTCATAAGGCTTGAGTTGTTGGGAGGCATAAGCCACCAGTTTAATCTTCTTGCTAACTTTATAGCTTTCTTCAACAAATTGGTCAGGGAGGACAATATTTATCAAATCCTTCCTGAACTCGATAATTTCCTACTAAACTCAAACGGTGTCTAATCTCAGTGCATTGGTGGGTCTTCCTTTGAAATCATATGTTCCAAAAATCACCTTTGAAATCACCTTTTGCAAATCAACCTTAAGCTCTTCCTTTGAAATCATATGTTCCAAAAATACCATTGCTTCCAACAATACTCATGCTTCTTGTATTCGCTATGTAATTGATGTTCCTTTAAGGTCTATAACACTGTCCTTAAATGAACAATATGCTCATCTTTATCCTTGGAGTATTTCAAGATATCTTTTATGAACACCACCACAACTTGTCTAGATATGGTCTGAAACTCTATTTATAAGATCCGTAAAGGCTGCGGGGGCCATTAATTAGGCCAAAAGGCACCACAGTGAATTTATCATGACTCAAACATGGTCCATAGTGTGGTTTTGGTAATGTCTTCAGGTATGATCCTAAGTTGATGCTACCCTGACCTCAAATCAATCTTAGATAAGACTCATGTTCCTTGCAGTTGATCAGTCATCTACTTGGGGTGATGGGTATTTGTTTTTGATGGTGATCTTGCTCCGCTCCTTGAAATAATTGCATAACCTTAAGGTTCCATTCTTTTTCATTACAAATAGAACTGGGCATCCCATTGAGGAACATTTGGATGGTCTGATAAATACTTTCTGTAATAGCTCATCTAACGAAATCTTCAGTTTTCTAAGCGCTGTTGGAGCTGTACAATATGGGGCGTTGGAGATAGGTTGAGCATAAAGGATTAATTCAATCTCATAATCAATTTCTTTTTGCGGAGCAGTCCCGGTAATTCTTCAGGAAAACATCTATAAATTCGCAAACTATAGGGATATCTTCTGGTTTTTCTTCCTTAGGGTGAATGTTAATAGCATAACACCAATACACAACATATCCTTGATATAAGAGCTCACTTGTTTCCATAACATAATTTAAAGGACAAGGTTTTTTCCCCCCCTTTTCTGTGACCATGAAACATATTTCTCTCCCTTGTTCATCTTTTGAAATAACTTTAGGGCAACCACAACCTATTTTGACCCCATAAGTATACAACCAGCTCATTTCTAAAATGATATCAAAGTCTGATGAGTCAAATTGAATAAGAACTCTAGGGGAAACTATCCCACCAATCGTAATTGAAACAAATTTATGAGAGGTAGAACACTCAACTCTAGATTCATTGGATAATGTGATTTCATAATTGGTTTCTGCCTCCTTATTCTCAAGGTTCACTTGCATGGTAGATCATGTGAGTATAAATGAATGAGTGGTAACTGAATCAATCAATACACAAAATGGTTTCAAAATTAAAGGAGAGTTCCAGTAACTACCGCACCAGAGGTGGCAGTATCCTTCTTGCTCAACACCTACGACCTTTCTACAGCTGCGGGCCTTGGAGGTGGGAGCCCTTGTCTACAGCTTTCAGTCTTCAGGAACATGCAACAATGAGTTGCTCTGCTATCACACTACATACATTTGTTAGTTCCCACTTGGCAATCCGGAACGGTGTAGTTAGTTCTTTCGCAATTCTGCTCCACGTGAAGTCAGGCCCTAAGGGTCTATTCTTAATAGTGTTCCACCAAATATCGGTTTCACCCGTTAGATAAAATGTTCCAAGGTTCACCTTTTTCTCCCCTGGAACCTCTATTACAGAGAAAATTTTCTCCATTCCTCAAATCTATTTTTCAGGTTCCACTGGATCATACTTTGCACTCTAGAGTTCTTTAGTCTGAATCAGCCGAAGGCATTTTTCCAAGGGGCAGTAACCCATCAAAATTTCTCACTAACGTAATCCAAATGCACGGAAAAAAAATTTTGATTGTCACACTTAAACTTTATGCAAGTGGTCTTCCACAGGGAACTTAGATTAAATTAGCCAAAAGCCAAAAAGGTAGGCACATTGTGTTTCCCTTAGCAATGGGTTCCACAAGTTAGACAACAATCAACCCCTATACAAAGTGTAGTTAAGATCTACCTTCTGTTCAGGCGTGCTACAAAATGATCATCTATTGACATGGGTGCAACCCAATCATAATCCAGCTATTATCGGTAATTGGACTCTTAAAAATAGGAAAAGGTGACCAGAACTGAAGACGATCTAACATGAGAGTGAATGATGATGCAACTGGATGGGGAGATGCCATGAAGACAAAAGGACGAAGCCCCTAGTCAAAGTGAGGAATGTCCAACAGTTGATAATCCAACAAGGACAATGGTAGATGGTAAGTTACCAGAAAGTGCAGTGAAATATTTTCTAGAGTAATGTCTACTTCACAAATGGAGGTGGAGTCAATGGACTGCTTATAAGAGTTTGGGCAATTTAAGTAAGTCTTGAATTGCAATGGATTGAAGCAAAATGTCTCTCTAATATATCCTTGGTTTCTTTTGTATGAAATCGTCAGTAGTCAATGGTTTCAAACTTATATACCATAGAACAAGCCTCTCCAAAATCATATAATTCAGGGAATACTACATCAAGAACCCCCATATAGCTCACTTAGATGAAATTCTGGGGTTATAGAAGAAAATATCTAAAATCAATGAAGCATATTGAAGTAATTGCCATGTGGATCCAAGAAACGCACAAAATGACACCCATATGATAAGGAAATATAAGCTCAAAGTTGTAGGTACCCACTAACTCGGACAGTCTGTACCATCAGACTTCTAGGTTAAATTTCATTGACCAATGGTCTCCAAATATGCTGTAACATGGGTCATTGGAAAGCTTACTTTCTGTACTTTGACATAGACTAAGCAAACCCTATCTGATCGAATGCATAAGCTGTAAGTGAGCTAAACTCAAACCTTGTGCATTAGGATTCTGCCCAGTTTACAGACTTTGATTTGTTTATTTGAATAGCCAAATGACCTCCAATCCACTTGAAACTTATTTCATATGAAAGATATCTCCTTAACCCTAAAATTGGGAAGGAAAACCCTTGCGTAAATCATATTGATCAGGGACAAAAGTTACTTCCAGGTCGGTCCTTGTGCATTGATCAAAACTGTCAAGTTGATTGAAGTTGTGCATTCTGCCCATACTTAGTTTTCCCTATGCATTTAACTTCAAAATGAGTCAAGGGCCTTTCATAGGACACATCTATAACAACCTCCAACCCTAAGGCTACGAGTGTTAGTGATTCTGAAATTTCTGGGGCGAAACGGACAGAGTTTCGCCTACAAACTGGCCATTTTTTGGGTTTAAAGCCTTACATCACATCCCCTGCATTGAACAGAAGTACAAAAGGATATCAAATCAAGCTCAATGGTTACACACCAGAGATCACAACTCTACAAGCCATACGCCCGGAGTACAAGGGATTATATCCCAAAAATAAACAATTCCAGCTAAAGGTCGACATACCATTCAAATGGGTGGCTCATGTGGCCATATATACCTAAATGCATTGAAACACCTTTAACTTGTTGTTCAAAATCACCCTCGAATCTGATGCTTGAGATCAAACTATATATATATTGTATGGATCCATCTGACAAAGAAGAATATACGAGTAGAATATGTGAGAGATAAGCAGACATTACTATTGTCACAAATCTCCAATGATATCATAATAATCCTCCAATAATTAATTTTCTCGGTCTCCTGACTCCACTCTCCATACTCCATATCCCATCAAGAAAATCTCAACCTGGCTCTGATATCAAATCTGTAACGCCCCCAAATTAAACATGTTTCACTGCTTGTATTTTCCTTAATAAATCCCTTAATTATAATCTAGATAATCCAATGATAGGGGCATTACCGCCGTCTAAAAGGACAAAGCTTGAAATATGAGTGCTATCAATAACACAGTTAAGCATAGTTTCAATCATACACATACACACCTGATCAATCCATATATAATCAACTGTTAACCAACATAAGGTTTTTACACTATAGTAAAAACAATTCACCATGTAATCTGCATCTCCATCCACTGAAGATTTCAATATACAGCACTAAAAATATGCATACATGGTATCAGTGTTGATCCATCCAGATTACATTGCTCAACTTATTCTTTTTCGCTAGTTTACTAGCATGAAGACGATTCTCTGACCATTTGCCTAAAACAAAACATGAAAAACATTTCAAACTGTGAGCTGAAACTCAGTACATACGTTCCAGTATTGTTAAATGATCATTGAAACACTGGTTGGGCCCGCTTTGCAATTCATTTTAAGTTAAAATAGTGAATGAGATGAATGTAAAACTGCATTGCCAGTTATTATCTGATAGTGAACCCCTTGATACTGTTATGATCTATGAATAGGTGTACACCTGCCAAGCTGATCGGGGGACCTGGCCTGAAGCCGCATGGATAACTGAAGGGCAAATGCCCTATAGATGATAACTGATGGGGTCACTAATTAAATGATAAATCACTGTGTAAACTGATTCATTAATGTACTTAACGAAACATGATAACTTTGATAAATACGCTCTGATTTCTAAAGATACAGGCAATAAACGTACCTGAAGTCTTTAAAATGATATTTCACTTGATAATACTTATACACAATGGAAACGATAGATTGGGCCCGATTTCTGTTTAGGAAATATAATTATAGATAAATGTAGTTTGTAAACTATGGTCACTGACATAATTTATAACTTTAATGGAAGTTGATTAATTAAAAAGGCTTCTACAATTCCAATAATTTAATATAAGGTAAGTTAAACCAAGATGATCTGAAAAAGAAATCAGTTAGGGTTATTGAACTTGAAATACAGTAAATTGAAACCAAATAGATCACATTGGAATGATTGAGCTGATAACAAAAAGATTTCAATTGATATAAATGAAATATGGGTTTCTGATATTTCTGAAATGGATAATGGAAAGTGTAATGCTTTTGAAATGGATAATAGAATGTGTAATGATTCTGAAATGGATCATAGAAGGTTTAATACCATAAGGGGTGTCTTGAGGTTCATAAAGGCTCAAATAACCTCTGTTGATCGAATAGACACTAATTTGAGTCATTACTGTGCCCACTTCTCAAATTTCATTTTCATGCTCACTTAACTCGGTTTTCAAATCCAAGTAAGCTTCTATGCATAATCACAATTGTTGAACTCACTACACTTTGTAATTTCCTTGCAATACCCATAATTATATAGAAACTTCTGAAAATATTTTCAAATGCCACGATTTCTGCATTCACTTATGTTACCGTTTGATGGTCTGCATTAGAAAATCTATATCTTTCACTCTTGACCTCCAATTGAGATACAAAACCCCAATATGAAAAGCTCATACACTAAAATGTTCATTCAAGACACCAAATATGATTCCCATAATAAGGTCCCTAAAATTAGGGTAGAACATAAACGTGCACAATTTCAGTCCAATCTGCATAGTCGTAGCAAAATGATGATAAATTTTTCCACAGAACTCAGATTAGGGCGATTAAAAAAATGTTTGAAAGATAACTCATTGATCTATCAACACACCAAAAATCACAATTTTTCAATACCCCAATCAACACCAGGGTTTTCGTAAAATCTCCTGTTCAAATATGCTCCCAGTTTTGATGCATTCTGTGCAGTCTTCAGTAAATTGGTCATAACTTTGTCCACACAACTCCAAATTGAGTAATTCTAGAGCCTATTAAAAGCTAACGGATCAGGATATCACTACAACAAAAATCACGATTTTTAATATGCCAAACAGTACTAGTTAATTACCAAAGTGACCCCTGTTTCAGGTATGTTGACAGCTCAATAACCACGTATTTGCAATCTTTTCTTCACATAACCACCCACTAAAATCACTCTTTAACTTATATAAATTAGCATAAACATCTTGATATTCATTACGAATGCCAAAGATCATAAAATCTCATTTAAAACAATCAAAATCCATCATTACACCCTAAGCTTGTATGAACATGAACAACCTCCATCTTTTCTTTCTTTCAAGATGATCCAACTAATAAAACATCAAAATAACTCTTTATGCATCAAAACAACATGATTAAAAATCAAAACCAAGAATCAAGATCCAAATCACAAATAAAAACAACAAGATAAGGTGAGGTATTACTCACTTGATGCATGAAAAAGAGAGGTGTGAGTGATGCTTGAAGCGTGGGGGAAGTGGTTGGTGGCTGGAGGGGTGCTGGGGTGGCTGAGTGGTGGTGTTTCTGGTGGTGTTTTCTGACAGAAAAGGGGCAGTAACGGGCAACAAAGGGGACGGCAGCAAGCAGCCAGCAGAAATAAAGAAAAAGAGAGGAAGAAGAAGCAAAGCTTGTGTGTGTTGCATTTGCTTGCTTGGTTGGTATTTATTTTGCCTTGATTGCTTTACTTGGCTGAGATTATCTCTAGCGAAATGACCTTAAACCAATAAAAATTCAACACACACAAAATATTACTTAGCTAAGCAAAATGGAGTAGTAGCTTGTTGGGCCGAAATTGGGCCTAAATGAGCTTAGGCCCGAAAAATATACTTTATGCGAGTGAATTTTTTTTTTTGTAGCTCGAAATTAAATTTTTTTTATAATGTTATGAAAATAAATCTAATCACTTAAATCATAGTTATCGGGGCCTACTATCAATTTTTCTGAAAATTTTTTTTTCAGTAAATGAAACTCGAATTGCAAAGTGAGGTCCAAAATTGAATTCTCCCAATCGGGATGATGAAATGGGATAATTAAATGCAAAAAAATTAATAAGACAACTTAATTAAATAAATAAATATGATTTAGGGTGGGGCTGATACCGTGTATGCATATTTTTAAGGCTGTATATTGAAATCTTCAGTGGATGGAGATGCAGATTATATGGTGAATTGTTTTTACTATAGTATAAAAACCTTATGTTGGTTAACCGTTGATTATATGTGGATTGATCAGGTGTGTATGTGTATGATTGAAACTATGCTTAACTGTGTTATTGATAGCACTCATGTTTCAAGTCTTGTCCTTTTGGACAGCAGCAATGCCCCTATCATTGGGTTATCCAGATTATAATTAAGGGATTTATTAAGGAAAATACAAGTAGTGAAACATGTTTAATTTAGAGGCATTACAGAGCGTGTGGTTACTCATCCCATACTGTTTTCCCTTTTCTTAGGTTTTCATTGTGATAGGTAGAAGTCAATTCACTTATGCCCTAGGGGTTGGGTGTGCTACAAGATGGTATCAGAGCAAAGTCCTGCGACCACAGGCTGCGACCTGAGTCTTGCATTCATATAGTCAGATATGAACGCGTTCATGATGATGCGATATATGCCATCTTTTGTGAGCAAATGTGGGTTTGTGTGAACGTTGGTGCATTTAGCTAGTTATGTGCAGCTTGAGTGAGCTCGTTGATTGAATGAATGAACCATTTGCTAAGAGTATAAGCCAAATGACTTGTATTCTCATGAATGAGCTAAGTGTTGGCTCAATCAATGATTGTTTGCATAGATGCACGTTGGTAATTTTAACTAAAGTTTGAAGTACATTTGGGTTAAATTCAAATGATTGGAAAAGTCTTAACTCCAAGCTCATTTTTGCCCCTAAAGTATGATTAGCTCCTCGAGTCCCATAATGGAGTGAGCAGACGTATTCAAAGGTTGGTAGAGAAAGAGCTAGAAGCCATTAAGCTATTATGCTTTTTAAAACCTAGAAACTTTGAGAGTTAAGATCCATCATAAATAGTGAGTTAAGGTTTTTCTTTCGCATTAAAAGACCATTCTAATTATATAGTTAGGCCTTGCTATTTCATTTGAAGACTTGTATTTGCTTTACAATGAGATTCGAGCCTCGTTCTATGAGCATAAGTTTCTATGTGTAACTGGATGTTCAAGAACCTACATGCCAAGATGCATTCATTGCTTGATGTGTTGATGACATTAGTAAGTGACTAAAAGATTGCTTTTCTTGACTAAAAAGTTCTTTTAGACGTCATCCCTTTTTATGTGAAATCTCAATTGCTCAGGGAACTTCGTATACGTGCATGTTATTCGTGCCAAAAATGTGTCAATTTTATGATACTTTTGTGCCTGATTTATGATGGTTATAATTGTTATTTTTGGGTTTTAATTGATTTTATTTTATTTTGTAGGTGTTGAATAAATTAAGGGAAGCTTTGTGAAAAAAGGCAAAAAATATACAAAAATAAAAATAAAACCTAAACCAAGCCCACCCATGTGCCCCTCACGTGATCTATTTACCCCCTTTAACTCTTATTTTCTCTCTCTTCTATCTCGGCTTCCAACCCCAAAAAACCCGATACCTCCCCCTCCCCTGCTTCTCCATCTTCGTCCTCATCATTATCTCCTCTAACTCTAACTCATCTCCATCTGCCATCACCAACACCACACCACTTCACCATCTTCATCCACCAAACGCTAGCACATCATCATCTTTCATGCATCAATCGCCACTGACATTGTCATCTCCACCATCCACGGCACAAGCAAATCAAGGGTTGAAATCGAAGCTTGCTGAGTACAAATTGAAGGGAGCCGGCTCCAGAGAAGAGGTTAGGAGGTTTTTAGGGTTCAAATAGTTTTAATTTTCGGGTTTTTAAGCTTCAATTTCATATGAGCTTTCGATTTCAGATTTAGGGTTTTAGAAATTTGTTTTAGGGTTTGATTTTAGATTGGTTTTTGGTTCCAAATTTCGTGTAATTACGCTACTATTTCGTGTTTCCCAGTTGCAATTCATAGTTTTTAGTTTGCTTTTATAAGATTTGAATGTTGGTTTGTTTACTTTCGGTATCCCCCTCCCCTGCTTTCATTTTATTGACATGGTTATGGCATTTCGACCATTGTTGGCAAATTATTGAAGCTCGTTTCTGATTTTCTTGGGTCAATGGATGGTGGAATCTTGCTCCTCTCCTCGGTTCAAGTCTGATTGGTTGCCTTATTTCAATGCTCTGTGCCATCTCCTTCACCTTCCCATTATTTGGGTTTGGTAGCTATTCTAATCTATTCACATTATCTGGTTTTTTTGGTTGTTCTATTTCTTCTTAGATTTTTCCTTTGAATTGGGTGGAGTTGTTCATTTGTTTCAGTTCAGTCCCCCCCTACTGCTTCGTTTTTGAATTGGGTGAGGTGGTTTTGGGTTTGGTTATTGCTTTAATAATCTATTTCACATTACCTATTTGCTTGTTAATAGTTGTTACTGGTTGAAGCTGAAATTTCGAATCCCTCTCCCCTGTCCAGTGCCTCTATTTCGGCTTTAGAGATGTGGGTTTATGATTTTCAATGATAAAGTTTTGGGTGTTCTTGGGTGTTCTTAAAATTTCATTTTGCTTGAAATTTTGAATGATGAAATTACTGGTGCAGTGTTCTTTAGTGTTCAATGATGAAATTTCGAATCCCACTTGCTTGAAAGTTCTTGAGTGTTCATCAATGGAGGTGCCCAAGTTTTGCTGTTTTAAGTTTTCACTTCTCCCCTACCTGTGAGTATTCGGTTTTTGGCATGCCTTGCTTGTTCGTTCAATTCGTTCTGTTTCCTCTATTTGTTTTATTTCTCTATTTGTCTTAATTATGTAGCTCTCATTTAGATTAGATTAGCACTGGAATGACTCTTGTTTGATTAGATTTGGTATCATGTGATGTTAGTTTAGATCTATTTGTAATGAACAGTTTTAGTTGTTATGGCTTTAATATTAGTTTAGAATAATGTTAGATTAGCTTATATCCCCAATTTAGCTAGTAACCTAAATCTCTTCCATTGTCCATGTGGAAATGACTCTCAAGTACTACAGCGAAAGCTATACGCTTGCGGCACTTTTTTTGACACTAAAATTTATCGTATAAGTTTTTGGCATCATTGCAGGGACCGACGACATTAGATTAGGTCGCATTTTCTTTTCGCAGCTACTTTGGTATTAGGTTGCTTTATTACGTTATTAAGTTGTGACTTGATTTAGTGCATTGCTTAAATTATTCAAAAATCCAAAAAAATTGGAAAAGCCTAAAATTGAAAAAAAAAAAAAAAGTAAAACTTGAAAACCAGAAAAAAATTGAAAGATTTAAAAACTCCAAAAACAAAGTGGCCAGTTATGTTTCCTCCAGCTTGAGCACTTTTCTTTTTATTAGTATCGTTCTTATTAGTTGCTTATGCTTTGGCTTACTTTATTCGTTATTAGTTGTAATTTAATTAGTTCATTTCTTAGAAAAAAATCCAAAAATGCATAAAACCTTAGAAAAACTTGAGACTTCAAAAAAAAGAGGTTTAATTGAAAAACTTGAAAAGCAAATGACCTAGAATTGATTTATATTTTTTGTTGATTAAGGTGTTTCGTAGGTTTAGAATTAATAATTTGAATTTAATTTTTTGTTGGGATATGTCTTACCTTTATTTTAGAGATTAATTAGCTTTTTGATTTGGCTATCTCTTGTTTGCAAATCATCTTAGGGGTTGAGAAACATTTTGTTTTGATTTTGTACCTAGGAAAAAAAAGAAAAAGAAGAAAAAAATTAGAAATTCAAAAATTCAATAAGAAATAGAAAGAGAAAAAAGACCAAAAATAGGACTTTTTGGTAAAGGTGTGGGGTTTATATGACTAGTAGGGTTAGAGACCCTGAAAATCAAAGACTCTTGAGGAGTGAGCTCGACCTTGACTTAGAACTCGAACTTGAACCTAAGCTTGAGTTAGGGAATATGGCACAAGAAAGGACTTTGAGTGATATTTTCTATCCTCCTCGGACTACTTTGCCATCGTGCTTTGTTATGCCTAATCTTGTAGCAAATGTGACCTTCGAATTAAAACCTCATTATACTCAGATGCTCTCTAAATTTATAGGTTTAGAGGATGCTTATTTATTTTTGAGGGAATTCGAAAAAGTTTGTTCTATGATGCATTTTTCTAATATTCCCATTGAGTTTGTGCGGATGAAATTAATTCCTTTTGCTTTGAAAGATTCTGCTAAACGTTGGATGTATGGCTTAGCTACTAATTCTGTTACTTCTTGGAATGATTTTGTAAGTTTGTTCTTAAGAAAATATTTCCCTAATGCCAAGACTGTAAAGCTGAGGAACAAAATCAATCAATTTGTGCAGCTTAATAGGGAATTATTTTGGAAATATTTTGATAGTTCAAAACTTTGTTAGCCCAATGTCCCTATCATGGTCTAGACCAAGCATGTTTGTGCTAGATTGTATATGAAGGACTTGACCAATAGACAAGAACCAGGGTAGAGTCTATGTGTCTTGGTGGCTTTCTTTCTAAGAACCCCACAGTTGCTTGGGAGTTTTTAGAGGACTTAGCTGAGAAAACCATGCAATGGGAAACCGCTTGTGATGAAAGCCTGAGTTCTAGGTTTGTAAGGGGTGGGTTGCATTCTGTTTCTGATGAAAGTCAGTTGGAGTCTAAGATTGCTGTTTTACAAATATATTAAAGGGATTATCTCCTCATATGTCCTAGTTATCTCAGCCGTCAACAGTGTCTTGTTCTCATTGTCAGGTCCTAGATTATTCTTTGAGTGCTTGCGCTTATTTTGCTCATCAGCTAGCAACTGAACAACAGCAAGCGAGTATGGCCTTCCAGAGACCTAAGAATGATCCCTTCTTCCCTTATTACAACCCAGGATGGAGGAATCACCATGACGTTTCATGGAATAGTGGACCAAATGCTATAATTTCTAATTCTCAACTTGGGATGTTTCCTGGAAACAACTCCTAATCCATCTCTCATCCTTCAAATTCCTTTTAGCGACCAGCTTTTTCAGGTGTACCTAATGCACCTAGACCTCCACGTCCTATAGCTCAAATTCAAACTCCTCTTGGTTATACTGATATCGATAAATTGGAGAGGATAATTAATAACAATATGGAGAGAATGATTACTGGTAACATGGAAAGAATGATGAGAATGATGACCGAACAGTTTTTCTAGTCAGCATCATCTTCTAGGGAGCCAAGTACTTTCCCGAGTCAACCTGAGGTGAACCCTAAAGGTCACGCCTCTCCTTTCCCCTATAGGCTGAAGAAGAAAGATCAAGATCAGATTGAGAAGATGAGAGAGACCTTCTCTCAAGTAAAGATCAACATTCCTTTTCTTGATGCTATTTAGCAGATGCCTCTATATGCTAGATTCTTATAGGAGCTATCTACGACCAAGAGAGCAACTAGTGTACCTAAAAAGGCTTTCTTGATCTTTGGTGTTAATCCTATCCTTTCTCAGATCCCAGTGAAGTATAAGGATCCCAGTTGCCCTACTGTATCTATAGTCATGTGAGACCAACTCATTCACAGAGCATTGCTTGACCTAGGAGCTAGTGTTAACTTGATACCCTTTACTGAGTATGAGGTGTTAGAGTTAGGTGAGCTGAAACCTACTAAGGTGGTCATTCAACTAGCTGATAGATCGACTAGAGTGCCTACGGGGATAGTCATGGATGTGCTGATTAGAATGGGTGAATTCATTTACCCAGTGGACTTTATTATGATTGAAACTGAGAAGGTGTCCAACTTAGCTAGTCAAGTTCCTGTGATTCGAGGACGTCCTTTCTTGGCCAGTATCAATGCCCTCATTAATTGTAGCAATGGTATGATGCGACTATCTTTTGGTAACATGACTGTGGAATTGAACATCTTCAATATGTAAAGACAGCTTTCTGGATTTGATGATATGAAATTTTCTACTCTTAACTGGGTAGGGGATTTTGTATTCGATGATACTTTTGATGATGTATTTGCTACTGAGTATGAGTCATTTCTTATAAATGATGAGCCTGAATATGATGTGTTTGAGCTTGATGACTTGTGCTCTACTGTTGGTTGTTTGCTCACTGCTGTTTCTGAATCTGCTACTGAATCTGTTTTTCTTGTTGCTCTTGAATTGAAACCCCTTCCTGACTCTCTTAAGTATGCATTCCTAAGACTCAATGAATCCTTTCCTGTTATTATTACTTCTGATTTGGACCGAGACCAAGAGGACAAACTAGTTACTTTACTTAGAGAGAACAAAGAAGCTCTAGGATGGACTTTAGGGGATATCAAGGGTATTAGTTCTTCTATTGTGCAACATAAAATTCATTTAGAGGACAATGCTAAGCCCTACTGTAACCGCCAAAGGCATTTGAATCCCACTTTGCAGGAAGTAGTTAAGAAGGAAGTGTTGAAATTGTTAAACTGTGGGATTATTTATCCTATTTTTGATAGTGAGTGGGTTAGCCCTGTTCAATTTGTTCCTAAGAAGACTGGTATTACTATGATTAGGAATGATAAGAACGAGTTAGTCCCTATTTGGTTTCAATATGGATGGCGTGTGTGTATAGATTATAGAAAATTGAATACTGCCTCTTGGAAAGACCATTTTCCCCTTCCCTTCTTGGATCAAATGCTAGAGAGGTTGGTTGGATATTTCTTCTATTGCTTTTTAGATGGATATTCCAGTTATACCCAGATCTTTATTGCTTCTGAGGACCAGGAGAAGACTACTTTCACTTGTCTATTTAGGACATATGCCTTTAGAAGAATGCTGTTCGGACTGTGCAATACCCTTGCTACCTTTCAAAGATGTATGATTTCTATTTTCTCAGATCTAGTTGAGAAATGGATGGAAATTTTCATGAATGACTTTTCTGTGTTTGGATCTTCTTTTGATGATTGCTTATCTAATCTGAGAAAGGTGTTGGAGAGGTGTAGGGAGAAAAACTTGACTTTGAACTGGGAGAAATGTCACTTCATGGTTAAAAAGGATATAGTCTTAGGACACATTATTTCTCGAGATGGAATTAAGGTAGTCAAAGCTAAGACTGACCTGATTGTTAATCTTCCCCTCCCACTTGTATGAAAGAGGTGCGATCTTTTCTTAGACATGCTGGCTTTTATCGTCATTTCATTAAGGACTTTAGTAAGATTGTAAAGCCTTTGTCCAATCTACTAGCTAAGGATGTGCCATTTCATTTCTCTGAAGAGTGTCATGAAGCATTTTCTAAGCTTAAGGAGGCCTTAACCTCTGCTCCTGTTCTTCATCCTCCCATCTGGGGAGAACCATTTGAATTGATGGGTGAAGTGTCTGATTATGCTATTGGGGTTGTTTTAGGACAACGTATTGACAGAAAACCCCATGTTATTTACTATGCTAGTCACACGTTGAATGATGCCCAGCTGAATTGCACTATTACTGAGAAAAAATTTTTTGCTGTGATCTTTGGTTTTGAAAAGTTTAGACCCTATCTGATTGGGTCACATGTGATTGTTTATACCAACCATTCTGCTCTTAAGCACCTTCTTTCTGAGAAGGATGCTAAGCTTAGACTTGTGAGATGAATTTTGCTTTTACAAGAATTTAACTGTGAAATCAAGGATAAGAAAAGTTCTGAAAACCTTATAGCTGACCATTCATCTGGGATCATCTATGATAGAGAGAGTGAGTCCTGTGTTTATGAATGCTTCCCTGATGAGCAATTATATGCTGTTCACCCTGATCCTTGGTATGCTGATATTGTGAACTACTTAGTTACTGGTAGGATCCCTGAGGGTTGAACTAAGAACGACAGAGATAGATTCTTCCACCTTGTGAAATTCTTTATTTGGGATGACCCTTATCTGTTTAAGTACTGCTTTAACCAAGTCTTTAGGAGGTGCATTCCTGACCATGAGGTGAGAAGTGTCCTTTCTTTTTGTCATGATTAGGCATGTGGGGGACATTTTAGTGGTAGGAAGACAGCAGCCAAGGTTCTTCAATATGGTTTTTACTGGGCCACTTTGTTTAAGGATGCATTTGAGTACTGCAAGAGTTACCATAGATGCCAGCAGTTGGGTAGAATAAGCAGGAGAGATATGATGCCACTAAACCCCATCATTGTTGTAGAGGTTTTTGATGTGTGAGGTATTGACTTTATGGGACCATTTCTATCTTTCTTTGGGAATGGGTAGATTTCGTTAGCTATGGACTATGTTTCTAAATGGGTTGAGGCCATCCTTTCTAGGATCAATGAAGCTAAAGTCATTGTGAAATTCCTTATGAAGAACATCTTTGCTCGATTTGGTATGCCCCATGCCATCATTAGTGATCAGGGCACCCATTTTAATAATAGATCTTTTGATGCCTTACTGAAGAGGTATTCCATAGTCCATAGGCTTTCTACTCCCTACCATCCCCAAACCAGTGGCCAGGCTGAAGTGTCCAATTGGTAGATCAAATAGATTTTAGAAAAGACAGTGAGTAGAATAGGAAAGACTGAGCTGACAAGCTAGTGGATGCTCTTTGGGCATATAGGATGGCTTTCAAAACTCCTTTAGGTATGTCACCTTATAGGATAATTTATGATAAGCCTTGTCATTTACATTTGGAGATAGAGCATAAAGCTTAGTGGGCCATTAAGAAGCTTAATTATGACTTGACTGAGGCAGGTGAGGAGAGATGACTGTAACTGGGTGAGCTTGATGAGATTAGAGCTGAGGCTTATGAGAGTGCTCGATCTTACAAAGAGAGGGCAAAGTTGTTTCACGATCGACATATTTTTAGGAAAGAGTTTGCCCCAGGAATGAAAGTACTCTTGTATGACTCGAGGCTCCATCTGTTTTAAAGGAAATTGAGGTCCCGATGGACGGGTCCTTATATTGTCTCACATATTTTTCCCTATGGTGCAGTTGAAATTCAGGATCCTCATAGCGGTGCCACCTTCAAAATGAATGGCTAGCGCTTGAAATAATATTTGGAGCTGCCAGGCCAAGAAGATGTGGACTGTCTGATACTCCACGAACCAAGCTGTGATCGGTGATTGTGATCTGAGATAGCTTGGGTATACTTAGCACGCAACCTGGTTTGCTAGAAATTTCGTCTCTTCTCCTCTCTTCTGTTCTCTCTCTTTTCTTCTTCCTTTTTCTTCATTGTCTTATTCCAGTTTCTTTTTGTGCAGTTGGTTGCTTTTCTTTTTAAATGTTGGTTGTTTTGTTTTTGAGTCTTGTTTTTGAACATATGTTTTCTTTTTAGATCTTTCTTTTTGGTCTTCATGTGTCTTTCCCACTCCCAATGAGGACATTGTGAGATTTTAGTGTGGGGGTGAGGTGCCCATGTGTACATACTTTTTTTTGAAAAATTTTGAAAAATCCAAAAAGATTTTTGTTTTGTTTTTGGGGATGTTTTGTACTAGTTCTGATTAGCTTAAATTTCCTATACTTTGGCTATTAGCTTGTATTTAAGTAGGATGTGCATGAAAGGTCTCCGGCCTCAGTATGACATTCTAAGCCCTAATTCTAACCCCAATTGTTCATCATAGATGTGTAATCCAATCCTTGTTTATCCCTTCATCACTATTTTAGGTCTTAGGCTTCCATGAATGATTCTCCCACTTGCTTATGACATGATTACTTTGGTTTTTGCCACTTTCGGAAAAAAGAGAGAAAAAAATAAGAAAGAAGAGAAAAAGAAAAAGAGATGAAATAAAATTTGGAATGACAAATATCCCTTTGAGGCATGCACTGTTGGGCGTTACCCTTTGAGGCACGTGCTACTGGATGTTACCCTTTGAGGCAATATTGCTATTGAGAAAGCTTGCTTCCAATGTTAATATGTTAATCATGTAGTTGTGTCAGTCAAGTGGGATTGAGTCTAATTCTGGTAGATCTAAGCCTTGGGATGATGATACACTTGCACATGAGCACTAGGATGGATTCAGAATTTTGATGTACGATGGGGTGAAAAATTAGTGCTTTGATGTCATTTATAGGATGAAGGGCTTTGAAGTATATTCTGTTTATATACATATTAATATCTTGGTTACATGGGTGATTTAGTTGATTAGAATTTGTGCATATCTTTCCTTAATTCTGTACATATTAGCTTTGTGGAAAAAACCAAAAAGATTTATGTTTTGAAATAATTTTTGTGGGTATTTCACTTGAAAACTCTCACAAGACCTCACTCGTCTACTTGAGATATCGAGGGATTTAGTGGGCTTGTTGCATACGCTAAATGCAACCGTGATTCCTACGACAGTGAGTTAGGACTTTCTTTTTCGTATTTTTCATTTTCTTTTAGTTACTTTAGTCGTTTTACTCGAGGACGAGCAAAATCTTGGTGTGGGGGTATTTGTTCGTGCTAAAAATGTGTCATTTTTACAATACTTTTATGCCTGATTTATGCTTGTTATAATTGTTATTTTTAGGTTATAATTGATTTTATTTTATTTTGTAGGTGTTGAATAAATTGAGGGAAGCTTTGTGAAAATAGGCAAAAAAAACACAAAAATAAAAATAAAACCTAAACCAAGCCTACCCATGTGCCCCTCACATGATCCTTTTACTCCCTTTTTAACTCTTATTTTCTCTCTCCTCTATCTCAGCTTCCGACCCCAAAAAAACCCGATACCTCCCCCGTCCCTTGCTTCTCCATCGTTGTCCTCATCATCTCTCCTGTCTCGCTAACTCATCTCTATCTGCCGTCACCAACACCACACCACTTCACCATCTTAATCCAGCAAAACACCAGCACATTACCGTCTTTCACGCATCGATCACGACCTACATCCTTATCTCCACTGTCCATGACACAAGCAAATCAAGGGTTCAAATCAAAGCTTGCTGAGTATAAATTGAAGGGAGCCGGCTCTAGAGAAGAGGTTAAGAGGTTTTTAAAGTTCAAATAGCTTAATTTTTGAGTTTTCAAGCTTCAATTTCGTATGAGCTTTCGATTTTCAGATTTAGGGTTTTAGAAATTTGGTTTAGGGTTTGATTTTAGATTGGTTTTTGGTTCCAAATTTCATGTAATTATGCTACTATTTCGTGTTTCCTAGTTATAATTCATGGTTTTTAGTTTGCTTTTGTAAGATTTGGGTGTTGGTTTGTTTAATTTCGGTCATCCCCCTTCCCTGCTTTCATTTTGTTGAGCACGGTTATGGCGTTTCGGCCATTGTTGGCAAATTGTTCAAGCTCGTTTCTGGTTTTCTTGGGTCAATGGATGGCGGAATCCTGCTCCTCTCCTCGATTCAAGTTTGAGTGGTTGCCCTATTTTGATGCTCTGTGCCATCTCCTTCACCTTTCCATTATCTGGATTTGGTAGCTATTCTAATCTATTCACACTACCTGGTTTTTTTAGTTGTTCCACTTCTTCTTAGATTTTTGCTTTGAATTGGGTGGAGTTGTTTCATCTGTTTCTATTCAATCCCCCCTGCTGCTTTGTTTTTGAATTGGGTGGGGTGGTTTTGGGTTTGGTTATTGCTTTAATAATCTATTTCACATTACCTATTTGCTTGTTAATGGTTGTTACTGGTTGAGCTAAAATTTCGAATCCCTCTCGCTTGTTCAATGCCTCTATTTTGGCCTTAGAGATGTGGGTTTATGATTTCCAATGATAAAGTTTTAGGTGTTCTTGAGTGTTCTTGAAATTTCATTTTGCTTGAAGTTTCGAATGATGAAATTACTGGTGGAGTGTTCTTGAGTGTTCAATGATGAAATTTTAAATCCCACTTGCTTGAAAGTTCTTAAGTGTTCATCAGTGGAGGAGCCCAAGTTTTGCTTTTGTCAGATTTCCCTTCTCCAGTAGCTGTGACTATTTGGTTTTTCACATGCCTTGCTTGTTCATTCAATTCATTCTGTTTCCTCTATTTGTTTTATTTCTCTATTTGTCTTAATTATGTAGCTCTCATTTAGGTTAGATTACCACTGGAATAACTCTTGTTTGATTGGATTTGGTATCATGTAATGTTAGTTTAGATCTATTTGTAATCAACGATTTTAGTTGTTAGGGCTTTAATATTAGTTAAGGATCATGTTAGATTAGCTTATTTCCCTTGTTTAACTAGTGACCTAAATCTCTTCCATTGTCCCTGTGGAAATGACCCTCAAGTACTATAGTGAAAGCTATACGCTTTACGGGACATTGTTTGACACTAAAATTTATCGTACACATGTCAATATGGGTAGTTATGATAAGGTCTTGTTGACTGTTGTGTAAGTGTTATTCTGGGGCTTTCGTATATGTGTCATTGATACTTAGAGGTGGCCATAATTCGGATTGTCATCTACATATGTAGTCTTCCTTACTTCCCATCATGTAACCACTATTACTCACGAGTCAGCTAAGCGTTATATTCATCGGGGCATGGAACACCATTCTTTTCATAAGAATGATAGTGTCCTGGCTATATTAACCCCAACACACCTAGAACGGAGATAAAAGGGAGAACCTGACAGTCTTTGGAATTGTTATACCACATGTATCCCCTCATCATCTCTTGGGGAGACAATCCATACCTTTCTAACACTTCGTAAGCTTTAACATCAAATGTGAAAACCAAGAATTTCTAAAGGATATTGAACCGCCACTTTCAAACCACAAGTTCCTAAGACTCTGGTAACCACCCTACGAGAAACAAGCGTCATAACGCCTCAATGTATACCTATGAGACCATTAACATCATAGTCAACTTATCAGTGGCTAGATCTTAACAATTTGGACAAATCTCAAGACATACCTTTGATACTAGGTTTTAAAAGAGGGTTGAACTCATGTGTACTCACCTAGATGTCTTTTCGTGGGACACCACTGGGAGCCTGAATGTTTTAACACATAACCATAACATTGTATACAATCTAAAGCCCATAGAAGCTTATATAGTTATATAGGTTCGTTATTCCTAGACAGAATAAATTGTGTAATAAATGCACTTCTTGGTGTTTGCTTGACTTGAGCTTGGTTTTGGCAGGTGACCTAATTACCCAAATGATTTAACTCTTGTAATTAGTAGCATGGCATGACCTTTGAGTCATTATTTACATTCTATGAATACCTTAATCTCGTGATATAGCTGAATAACAGCACACATGTATTTGAAGCATGATGAGGCGACCATAGAAACTTGAATACACATATATTCTTGCCTTAGCATTTTCTTCTCAAGTTGTACCTATCGATACGTTATGCTAGTTCATGCTATTTGTGATTCTTGATCTTCAGTTAGTTGTTGTTGACTCTACGTGATATCAATGTGATTTCAAGTGTTGCTTCAAGTTCCATTGATGACAATATGATGTATTATGATGCCTCTTCTACATTAGTGTGATGTGGTAGCTTACTAGTTAATTGATTTAACCTTAGATTGATTTAATATCTTCATATTTTTGAATGAACCTGATTAAGTAACCCCCTTCATATGACTTTCACATGTCCTATCTAAGTTGCCATGAATGGAAGACCTAAAAGTTAGTTATAACTGATGTATAAACATAGGAATATTGGTTGTATATGCTTTCATTCTGTAAATTACTTACTGTATGCGTAATAGACGGTTTCATGTTGCTTATGATTCCTAGCCTTAAGAATGCTGAATTGCTGATTCTATGCGATGCCATTGTGCTTAAATCATAATACATGATGCTATGCGATGTTCTTATTACTCTAATGTGTTATAGGAGTCCCCAGGTTAGCTGTTTCAATTCTAAAAGTGATTGAATTCATGTTTTAGAATGAGATTAGTTGTATATGACCTTGAGGTATCACTACCCAATTGTCCTACCTTTAGATTTCAATTCATAACGATGCATGTATATAGAGTTGTTTACTATGCGGATTAAGTCAAGATAATTGAAAATCTAAGATCCTTTTTAAAACAAGCTTAATATGGTTTTCCATGCCAACTGAATTGCCCCACTTCTATACGATTGCCCTCGGCGCTTAAATAGAGTGAGTAGCCGCTCGAAGGGGATTAGCGAGGAGGAGACTGGATACCATATGCCCTTTTTCGGTTTCAATTGATTGTAAACGAGATTTTGAATTTTAGTGCAATCTGTGTAGATTATGTCAAGTGTGTACACGTCTTAGATACGACTGAACTGAGTTTTGGAATTTCAGGGACGAAATTCTTTAAGGGGGTAAGATTGTAACGTCCGCGTTCCTTATTTTTACATTAAGCCGATTGTATATCCTTTTACATTATAAAATCGTGTTTTATTAACTATATGAGTTAAATTATTATTGATGTGATTCTGTGAATGATAATTTCATTAAAATGAATGTTATTGTTGCTTTTGTTATTATTATTATTAGTCTTGAAAATTTTCGAGATTTTTGTAAGCGTTAATAAGGGTTATTATCGGGTACTAAGTCGAGTAGGAACCTGAATACGATTAGATTGTCAAACTTAGAATTAGTTCGTTATTTATTAAATCGAACCTAGCTATACTTGGGAATGCGTAATCGATGAAAGGTCGTATTATCGATTTGGGTTTAGAATTCAGGATACGAATTAGACTAGCGGTGTTAATTTGAACATCTTGAGACAAAAAAGGGGGACGAGGGGCATTTTAGTAAAACTACGCCAGGCCCCCCCTTTTCTCCCTCACTTCTTCGCGACCCCCCTGATATCTCTCTCCTCTCTGCTCTGCATCTTCTTCCTCCTCTCTATCCACCATGAACGCGGCCCAAGCATCCTAATTTCACCAAGTTTTCGCCTCACCCAACACTAAATTCCTCAGATTTCACCTCTCTATCATCAAACAAACCCTTAGCCGTGAAATTTGGGCAACATTTGGGGCATTCCACAGCGTTTTTGGTGGGTTTGGGCAACAATTTGAGGCATCGAATGTGTACCTAGGCTTGGCCATGTAACCTTGTTTCCAGCTACTTCAATTGTCCTATAAATTGGGTGTGAATTTGCTGTATTGAACACCCATCACAACCTCAAGTTAGTGAGTGAGATTCTGGTTGAATTAGGGTCCATTTTGTGTGGGTTAGGCAAGGTTCAGGTCTGCTTATGCAGCCAATGAGCGAGGATTAGGAATTAGAGTTGTTCGAGCACCTAAAGTTGAGCCAGCAGCCTTGGAATCGAGCCTCTAGCTTGGAATGGAGGTGGGGATTTCTTTACTCCTAAATTACTATTATTTTCAATGAATTTAACCAAATTTAGTTAGTGCATGTTGATTCTGAGTTTGGTAATAAGTTTGGGTGAAATTAGAATCGAGATTGAGAAATTATAAACATGGTGCTGATTTTGGGTTATTCGCATGTTGAGTTGATGTACAATTCTACTAACCGATCAGTTTTGGAGATTGTAGAAAAATACAAAATGTTGCCTTAGGGCTATTATTGCATCAGTTTATTAGACCTAAATTTTGTTTTGAAGCTTGAAGATGCTAACCAGGTGATTTGAGGTATTTGTAGAGCGTGCTGATTTCTATTTAAATGTCATTGCTAAATCAGTACGGTTAGGCTTAAGTCCTATTTATGGCAATTAGTATGAATAGTATGCTTGTATTTAATGGTTTCATGAACTATTGATTCATCTATGACAATATCGAATCGACTTAGTAGTTGGATGGTTTGAGGTGGAACTAATGAGAAATTTGAGGTTCTTGTGACCATTATTGTGTAAGGAGGGAGCCTGCATTGTGATTGATTGCACTGGTATGGATTGTGAGGCCATGTGTGGCACATTGGGCAGATTCTGCCAAGTTGAGTTGTGAAGTCTTTGAATGTGCTACTTGTAAACCCCTTCCCTCTTGATGCTATGTGACTGACTTTTGAACTTAGACATCTTTAAGAAGAGTTATTAAAAGCTTGTTTTCATAATTGTGAATGCTTTTAAGTATTTACCAGTTACCTATTAGTTTGTTAAGATGTTCGTAGCCTAAAAGATCCTAAATCATCGAACTACTCAGTGAGTGACGCAACTGAATAGTTGACAGGTCTAGGAAATTAAATAACAAGCTAGTAATAAGTTTGAAAATGTTATGAGGCTTTGGTTTGTTTATGTCTCCTTCTTGAGTTTAAAAAGGATTTTAAATGAACTAAAAATGGGCAACTGAAGATGTCTACTACGAAACCTTGTTTGAATTATAAGCACGCTAAGTACTTTAAGTTTTGAATGGTAGTAAGTTCGAAAATATTTTGAGGCTTTGGTTTGTTTATGTCTCCTTCTTGAGTTTAAAAAGGATTTTAAATGAACTAAAAATGGGCAACCGAAGGAGTTTATTACGAAACTTAGTTTGAGTTATATGCTAGCCAAATACTTTAAGTTTCGAATGAGTTTCGAATTGCGAGTTAGCAAATTCATTATATTTTAAGAGGTTTTCAAGTTGAGAATGAAAGAACCACAGACCAATAGTGGGGTTATGGATTATTTTGCTAGACGAGCATGGTTTTAATAAAGTAACTAACTAATACAGAAAAATGGTTCGTGATTCATTTAAAGGTGAAACTCGGTCTGTGACAGTAACCTCTTTTATAACCTAAGAGGATTTAATATGATTTTAAAGGGTAAGATAGTGCTAGGCAATTGGCTAGACCTTGAGGGTGGGAACTAGACGCAAGATAAGGTGTGAACTGTTTCTCCCAAAGGTAATATTGGGAACTGGATGCAAGATAAGGCGTGAGTTGTTTCCTCAAAGATAATGTTCGATCATGTGTGACGCGTGATAAGACCTTGAGGGGGGACTGGATGTAAGATAAGGCGTGAACTGTTACTCCCACAGAAGACAATATCGAAGTTAGAGCTACTTTGCTGAGATGCGTTTTGGCCAAATGTTATGTTACGTATACCCCGGGGAGAATATGAGTTGTGAGTGACGACCTCAATTAGACGAGTGTAGATCTCCCAAAGCGAGCACCTTATAAGATTATATGCCTAAAAAGAGAAGATACCTTCGTGATAAATGAGAAACTGATTTGAATTATTACCAGTATGGGTATTTCAGGAACTTTTAGACAGTAAATGAGCCTTGAAGAGGCCAGTTTGATTTGTAAATTATGCTTTGAAGAGGCTTGCTTGATTTGTGAACTATTCTTTGAATAAAACATGAGTCACTGCATTTTCTATTTGAGTATTTGAAAGCATCTTACTCAATGCTTGCTGCTTACTTGTTTATGTGCCTAAATGCTTGTTAGTAGGGAAGTTTACTCATTAAGGGCCTAGAAATGAGTTTGAGTGGCTACTATGAAGTTTATGGGTGATAATTCTTTCTTGGCAGCTATGATTGCCTTATATGATAGTAATGTATAAATGCATGACATGTGACTATTATTGGTATTATTGCCTGCAACTATTTTGGTTTTAAGGAGTAGGGAAATACTCACTAAGTGTGTAGTTGCTCATCCCATTACTATTTGCCCTTTTCTCAGGTTTTCATTGTGACAGGTAGAAGTCGATTCACTTCTGCCGAGTTGGAGTCTACCTTTACTTGAAAAGGTGTCATATGTGCAGATATAGAAGTGGATTTACGTGTTTAACAATGTAATGTAATATATCCATGGAGTTGTGAATGTATGCAACAAGGTACTGTAGTTCATGTAGTGTATTGTCTAGAAGTCGCTCTGTATGACCATGTGAGCCAACCATCTTATTAGCCAGATGTTCTTTAGCTAACGTTAGTTACCATTTGGGATGTAAACCCTAGTACTCCGGATGTATGATTCGTCGAGCTGTATATTTAATTTCCTTCTCTCTTATGAACTTTATGGTTTTGGTGTACTCCTGATGAGTGGCTCATAGAGCTATAAACTACGATGTGTAGCCGTTGAGCTTTTTTTAAAGTTTTATATGCTTCTATTCAATGTAGGGATTGATTGTAATGCTTTTAGCCTGAGAAATGGTCAGTTTTTGGGCGAAACTCTGTCCGTTTCACCCTAGAATTTAAGTAGAAGTTAAGAAAGCGTTAACGCTTCTAGCCCTAGGGGTTGGGTGTGTCACAATTGGGATTGTAGGATGATGTGGTTTTGCTGTTACAGGAACCTAGGTTGGCTTGATTATGTGAATTTGAAAGGTGGATCATATGATAGTTTGGTGTATGAGTTTTTGAGATCATTGAATATTGATTGAGTTGGCTACTATAAGGGTAAGGTAGTGTTGATTGCACTAAGGATTTTCAACAATGATGTGAAATTAAATTTGAGAGACTTTAACGACCATCTTCACATCTCGGTGTATGATAGAGCCTATAGGGAAGTGCCTAGAAACTAGAAACCCGAGCCTGCATAGTTGAGCATCACATGTGCTAAACGTAAAGTGTAATGTGATAAGTGCAATTGACCTCATGTTTTTGACTATAGGTAGGAAAAGGCTACTGATATGTGAACATTTGTCACCTACAATCTAAGTATCATTGACGCAAAAGGAGGAACTTAAAAGTACCCTCACCACAAAAAGATCATTTTCACTTTCCTAATGTGTTGAGAACAACATTATCTAACAAGGGAAATTGGTTTTGTGACAATAAGGTGAACAGTGTGGTCCTTAAGGAGATGACCCAAGAGGTTGATGTGGAAGATGATAGTGAAGAGGAGAAAGGTGATGATGAGGGTAGTGAGGTAGGAGAAAAGGATGAGCCAACACAAGAGGAGCACTTTCAACAATCGCCCCTATTTGACATGAGTGGTTTATCATCTTCGGGTCAAATTCCATTCGATGCTACATTCCTTCAATCCTTTTTTAGCCTTACATAAGAGGTAGCCAGCTTGCAATTGGATTACAATGTTATGAGGCAAGACATGCATTACATGGTTGGTTGCATGGATTATATAGATGACAGAGTTACCTACTTTAGGGGAAATGTTGAGGGCTAAGAGGAGCAGGAACTGGCCAGAGCAAGGAGAGACGAAAAGAGAGCTAAAGAAAGGCTCAAGAGTTAGAGGAAAGGAGAAGAACCAATGAACTTATATGGAAAGTAAGTGCCTTTTGCAAACAAGAGGAAAGGCTTCATGCTTTCATGGGCAATCAAGTGAGTTCCTCATCCCCTTTAACATTCCGTCCACACTTTTGGCCACCTCCAGGGCCCGGTAGGTTCCAATGATTGTGAGTTGTATCCCTTCCACACCCTCTTTTCATAGCATAAACAATTTTGGGATGACTTGCATGATATTATCAAAAATAGGGGGGCATCTTATATAGGTTGGGCCATATTCTTTCTTGGTTGTTTCCTCCCCCCCCCTTAATATTCTAATATTTTGATCCTTGATGATAGTGACTATTATGAATTGGGCCACTTGAGGTAAAATTTGGTTATTCTGGCCACGGGATTGAGGTTTTGTGGTGTTGATTTCAGTTATGATCTTCATGTTGACATGTGATTTGTTTGTATCTCAACGAGCTCTTGGGTCCATAGGGAAGGTGTAGATTTGCATTTAGTGTAGTTGTTTCTTTATAAATATGCATGCATGATTGTGAATATCATTTCCTTCATCTATTCAAGATATCTACTCCTTTGAGGGAGCTTTAATTATTGTTGGTGGGTGGGAGTGATATGTGGTGTTTTGGTGTGCATAGTACGGGGAATGCTAATAATGAAAAGAAAAGAGTCCCCTTTCATATAACTGCGAGTTGTTAGGGCTCTAATGAGAGCTAAAAGGAAATACATATGTTGCTATGAATCCCCATGCAAAGTATTAGTTAGATTACACAAAGGCATGAAAAAAAGATAAATCTTTGACAAAAAGGAAAAAAGAAAAGAGAAAAGAAAAAAAGGGAATAAAAGTTTTGGCGTGGTGATTTCATATTATTTGGATCCCGCTTAAGTCACCGGGTTCCAAGTTGGGTTTTATTAAGAGCATTTCAGTGGGTTGGTGAGTTGTGGTAGAAGGATAATTAGCTCTTTAGTCTTTTTTGCTAACTGGCACCTAATTTTTCTCAGAGAATTTGGCCACTAGTTACAACCCATGACAATCCTCTAAATGATCAAAATGCATGTGCATTTTAGTGGTGAAGAATTGAAAATTCAGTTTTTGATGGCTTGCATACTTTGGAACAATTCAGAGCACAATCATATCATCTTTTGAACACATGAGAAGAGAGCTCCATGTCACCTAAATTGAGGTAACCATTGTTTGTTATCACTAAAACTGGTTGGGTTTGTCATGTGGTTGTCAATTAGGAGAATCGAGGCTTTTAACTATGCAATTTTTTTGTGTGCTTTACATATCCTTGTCATTTGGGTGATTTGTAGATTAGAAGAGTGCATTCTTACCCCCTTGATGTCGCTTCACGAAAATTTATGAAATCACAAAAAGATTTTTCATTTTTGTTCAAGTATTTTATAGGTATATCTTCCATAAATCCTCATGAGACCGCATTCATCCACTCAGGGGACCAAGGGGTTTAAAGGGCCAATTGTTGTACCCATGGAAAGGTTTTATCCTATATTTTACTCTTATACAAGCAAAATCTAAGTGTGAGCGTATTTGTTTGATTTCTAACCAACACAGTTTTGATGCCCCTTACGCTTGATTTAACTCCCAAAATAAATTTTAAATTAGGAATTTATGTACCTTTGGTTTTTCCTTAGCTAGCATTGAAAGAGTGCTAAAGAACTCTTACTAGCCTACTTTGAAGTACGAAGAAGAAAACATACTTGAATGAAAGCAAAATCGTGCCTAGGAGGGACAAAACAAGCCAAGTCAATTTGCAGGAAGAAAAAGTACGGCAGAAAATGGCATGGAGTACCTATGCCATAGTGGAAACTGCGGCAAAAATTAAGGAAGAAAATAAGACAAGATGGCAAAAAATTGACATGGTTGATCCTTGCCACATGGTACAATTGAGCAAAGTATGTAATTACAACTATTTAAATCAAGACTAGACAAATGAAGCAGCTATGTTTCATCAGTTTTAGGGTTTAACGTATTTGGCAGCTTTTTAATCTCAAGAACACTATTATAGGTTTACTCATTCATTAATACAAAGCTTCGTCTTTTGATTTGGTCGGGTTTCCATTTTAATGCTCTCCTTAGATGTAGCTTTAATCTTCATTTCTCACTTCTAAATCTCTCTCAGATCTCTACTCTTAATCCGTCAGAATCCACCCACAAATTAAGAGTTTTCATGAACAGCAGGTTGAGGGAGATTAATGGCTCATCCTTGAGAGGTTTGAGCTTCAAACTTATGCCTGAACACACTTCTCAAAAGTCTTTCAATCTCAAAGTTGCAATCCTCTTCAAATTGGTTTAGATTAAAGCTGCTAAATGCAAATGAAGGTAGATTGAAGATAGAATGATTAAATTCAAAGCAAATTCAACACTAATCATTCACGGATTTTTGTGGGTAACTTTCTCTCTCTTTCCCTTTTTATTGCTTTTATTATGTTGGATTAGTAGTTGATCTTGGGTGCTTTTCATTTTGGATGATCTTTTGAGGTGAAGTTTGGGAACCTGGATATTGCTATGTTGAGCTACTTTTAACATAATTATATGCTTATGCTCATTCCTATTTTTGTGCTAGAGTAGTAGTAGATTATTATTTCTATTTATGTTTATAGGTTTTCATTATTAGTTAGTTTAATTCACGAAATCTTATATTAATAGTAGTTTAATTGTTTTAGTCTAATCCTTTCTCCTAATTTAGTCTCAATCTAAGTGAATTCACCAATGCTCCTGTAGACAAGAGCCATCTCACTCAAAATTGCCTCAACAGGGGGGGAGGGGGAGATATAGATTAAAGAAACGAAAGGTAAGGAGAGATAAAGGATCACAGAGAAAGGTTTCGCACCTCACTAGCACTAGATAAAGAATCATGAGGTTTTGAGCAAGCTAGAATCAAGGGGGGAGGAGGGGAGAGATTTTAATACTGGGAATTCGTAGTCGAACCATGGTTATCCTAAGTTGATCGAATTAGATTGAGTCTTCCCAGTTCAATAGACCATCATTCATTTGTAATCAATGGACAACCTTGGTGACCAGTTCCCTGTTTGATCGGTTCGACCGGTCAACTCGATTTTGCTTTTATAACATTAACCTCTCCAAGCTACGTGAATTGTGTTTGGATTTATGTGTTGTGGTATTCAAATTGTTTGACTTTCGAACTACAACAAGAAATATGGAGGATTCTACAGATATTGCTGATCATTAACTTAATAATTAGCCTAATATGATTTTAATACTTTTGAAGGTTTGAATAAAAATTAAAAAATTTATTTAGGAAGTTTTGTTTCCCCGACTTACATTGTTCAGTGCTTATGGTGATTGATTAGTGATTTTGTTGCATTAGGCTTGCTAGTTCATTGTGTTTTTTTCTTAAATAATTGTTTATTTTTGAAATTTTGAGGATTGATAGGTAATAAGGAACTTCCATAGCGATATAAATTTGTGAAGTTTGGATAGCATTAAAATTTTAATTAGTGTTTTTACAATGATTTGATTTTTTGTTGTATTGATATGTTGTACGTATCTTATGCAATGTTCACACATTTCTTATCAATTATTGACAATATAGTACGTAATGTTCCTAGATCTTAGTTAACTAATATTCACAAATTTGGTAGTGATTTGATTCTTTATGTGAACATTGTACTTGTTTCACAAATAATGCCAAGACATACATCAAATTTTTGATAAACTTGTTATCGAATTTGATGATTTCTTATACCAGCTCATGTTTGCCTCCTGCTGATAATAGAAATGTTGAAAAAGTAATGCTCATGGTTTCTATAGTTCAACCCTTAGATGATAACATATTTGGTTAAGGAAGCTAATGAATCTAAACTAATCGGAAAAAAAAAAAAAGAAGAGAAAATCAAGACACAGTTTGAGGCTTATAAATTATATAGGAGCATGCGTTTAAAATCAATTTTCATATAAGATGTGGTGAAGTGTGGTATACAGGAAACAACAATATCATTTCATAAAGGGAGTTTAACTGTAATAAGGAAGGGTATAAAAGGCTAACAAGGCAGCAAGGAAAGAAGTATGTAAAAATAAATGCAAGGTCCAATTTCCAAGTTGATTTTGTTACATGTATTCACAAAAAATGGTGATGGGGTTATTAAAAAGCATGCTATAGAGTAGAATCATCATCTTCTATCAAAGGTAAGTACGTATGCTTAGTTCTCATCAAAAAGCAAAAAATGTCGCCTCAAATGTTTTCTAAGGAGGAAGAGAAGTAGAATGAAAGCAGTGCATGGTTATCAACCATTAAGGAATACGACTAGTATATCTCCACCTCGTTTTCTTGCAAGGGATATTTATAATAATCTTGCCAAAGAGGAAAAGAAAGCCTTGCGTACTGATAATGCCAATAATTTAATGGAGATGTTAAATGCTAGGTGTCAAAAGCAAGAAGGTTTTTTTTTAATTATTATAATTAGCATTAGAAGTTGATGGTGGTTCTTTGGCCAGTTTCCTTTAGAGAGATTTAAACGAAGTTGATTGTCATATGTTTGCAATTTGCTTGCATTTAACATCATATATTGAATAAATCAATATGATATTATTTGTGTATCATTTGTATGTATGAATAATTGTGCGAGATATTTGAAGGTAGGATGTAGTTGGTTATTAAATGAAAAGAATGAAAGTTTTTATTGGCTATCTAAGATGCTCCTCAAGTTGATTGGTGGTATTCATCTAAAGAGGATAATGACTAAGGCCTCAAATGAACTGAGTCGACTCGGTGAGTTCTCGAAAGAAGATTAAAGCTCGCCTAGAGCTTGGTTTGACCAATGTTTAACTTGACTTGGGGCCTGCTTAGATACCAATCTAGTCGAGTGCAAGTCGAGTGACATTTAGCTTGGTGCAGCTTGACTAATATATATGTAGAAAATAGCATATATTCCTTGGGTGTGCATAGATTTTTATAATAGTTTGGATGCCGATAGTTCAATATGAACCCATATACGGGTTATTCTCTCCTTTGAGGAAGGGCGTAGTTTTTATAGTTAAGAATTCTTTAATAATTCAGGTTACGTAGAGACTTGAACTATAAAATAAAAAATTCATTGAGAAATCTTGGGCATGACTCAGTGAAAACTTGGCTTCATCGAAACTCTACTCGATGATGGTCGCTCAGACCCAGGCTCTGCTCAGCTACTGCTAATGATATTAGTCAAGAATTTCAAACTCAAGTCATAGATTGTACAAAGTGAAATATATATGAAATCTTAAAGAATCATATTAGCCATTTGATAGGAATGGCTGTCTACATATGACAATAATAGTAATACAGAAGGCATCCCAAAGATGTGTTTACCTTATGTTAGAGCAAACTATGAGAATGCATACTATTAATCTTAAGATTTCTGAGACTAAATAGGCCAAAGGGGATGGATGTTAGCAATAATGAGTTTGTTATACTCGGATTCATATTGGCAAAGAGGCTGTGTATTTTATTTATGAGAATTGTAATGCAAATGAAGTTACATCAAACTATAAGCTTGTCTTGCATACAATTGGTGAGCTAATTCTTGAAAGCATGTATAAATGTGTGAGTGGATCGTTCTTATACTTAACTATATGCACACCTAAGATTATGTTTAGTGCTTGCTTATGTGCAAGATTCCAATATGTCCTCAAGGAATCTCATAATAGGACATAGAAAGAATATTTAAATATTTTACTAAAATCAAGGATCCTGGTTATTAATATCCAAGAGGAGATGATTTTGAATTTGTAGGGTACTTGAGTTTCTTACCAATTCCTTGGGTAGTCCCTAATTTCATCTGTTTAAAGAAGCAACTCAATGGCATTATCGACTGTTGTGGATGAATGTATTACAGCTAAAATTTGTGTACTCAAATCTTATTAACAAGCCAATAGCTTGGGGACCCTAGACTAGACAACAAAAAAAGTTCCTACTGGATGTGACATTCAAAGTGCTATCAACATTAACAAAAATCTAGGTTAACACTCAAGGATAAAGCATGTTAAAGTACAACATCATTTCATTGGAGGTCATGTGGATAAAGATGATATCTCTTTGGAGATTGTGCCAACTAATACACAATTGCTAATATCCTTACCAAACCCCTTGGTGAAGAGCAATTCTGTTTCATTAGAAAGAAATTAGGTGTGATTTATTATAATTCATGATTGAAGGGGAGAAATCCTCTCGATGTGGTTCAAGGCACTTGACTTTATTACCATCACTATATTATGGTGGCTTAACTTTAGTTTTTAGAAAAATAATTTGGATACTATGTTGGTGTGTGGAGATAAACTGATGATGTTTCATTAACTTAGATATGTTTTCTTAAAAGTAAAAAGAAAATCATTTTCAAAAGGTGATTTTCAATCTTTTCAAGATTGGACTTCAAAATCTTTAGCGAATCGATTTTCCCCAAATTTTTCCAAAGCTGGCTGCTTATTTCTGCTACTAATGTTGCATGTGTTAGTCATGTATCACCTAAAAGTGTCTCTAATACTATCATATCCAATCAATTACTATCACCCATTACTCCCTCATTTATTATGCTCAACCCTTCTATTCAAAAACCTTCAATCTCACTTTCTCTCTCTAAACTCTAGGAAAATCCCAACCCTAAACCTCTACTCTCTCTTGAATTAAATCGCTATTCCCATTCAAAATCTCCTTAGGTAAGAGAAATGCAACCACTCCTAAGGTAGTGCTGAAGAGAATCACGAGGAGCTCTCAACAACCATTACCAACCTTAGAAAAGAAGCAAAGGCATATGATAATTAGCAAATTTTAAGATTTGGACTTTGAGATTGATGAAACTCAAGAGGTAAAGTTGTCAACTTTAATTTCCTCCTTCATTTTAGATGTATTAAAATATTTTAAGAAGTTGATTTATAAGAAGATGCTTCAAGGGAAAGAATAGATTGGGATTTCTTTATTAAGGTGTAATTTGGCCTCTCTCATATCATGTAACAAGAATTGCAAAGATCTATTTGATGTAGGAACAAGGGTATACCTTAAATTGCTAAAGTTATTCTATGTTATTTTGAAGAAAGAAGGATCTAGGAGAATTAAGTTTTATACTACATCAGTTGAAGGAATGAAATTCTCCCTTCCCCCACCCTTAACTGGATTTTCCATGTCAAGGTCAATCCTTCCAAAGTCTATTATGGACCCGTAAATGCTTGCATTAGTGCTTGACTTGAAACCTCATTAATGATCATTATCATGCCCGAAAACAAGAAACCTCTATCATATGCCCAGCTTACTCCTCCACTACATGCTTGTGAGAACAGTCTTCCCAAGGGTTAACACCAAGGAGACCACTTCTCATAAAGCTTGAGGGATGCATTAACACATTTTGAATGACCGATTTAGAATATGCTAATCCAAATAGAAAGTCTACCTATGTGAGTGGATTAGGGGAATAGAACAGATGGGGTTTCTAAATAAAGGTCTAAAAGTATTAGTCTATGAGTTGATCAAGGAAGCTATTGAATGCAATAATAAGGATCGCGAGGATGATCTGGATGAAGCCAAGGTAGAACTTCCATGCATTAAGGAACCATTTTTGGAAAATTATTTTAAGCAGAAGAAAGTTTTAGAAAAGGAAGAAAAGATGTTAATATAAGAAAAAAAGAAAAAGAACAAAGATAAGGAAAAGAAGGAAAGGGGGAAATAGAGTTGAAAAGGGTTACTAGAAGAAGCAACCAGCTAAGGGCAAGGAGGTAACTGACAATGATTCTACAGGCTGTAAGGACCCTAATATAGGTGTGTCTCTCTACACACACACACACATACGAACACACACACACACGCACACACACACATACATACACACACACACTTGTCTGTGTCTCCTCAAGATGACATAACCAAGCATCCACTAAGGACCTTGACAGCGCACTCTTTAAGATTCTTTTGAAGTGATCTCACCTAAGTCCCCACTTAGCAAGAATGAATCTCCTAGATCAACCCTCTTGCTTATAAGTAGAGTTATCATAGCCCTTATAGCTCATAAGGATTTTAAAACGTGTACAATGATTGTATGGCTTTTGATTTAATCACTCAAGAGAACAATGAACACCAAGAATGTGAGTTAAGCTCTTTATATTGTGTAGTGTTGCGCTCTTCTTCTTTAGGAAACTATTCTCTTTATAAGCATTGAGCATTATACTATTGGAGTACTCTAAAGAAAGTAGCTGGTTTTGAATATTTTGTTGATGCTTCTCTCCAACAATTATACGTTGGTTCAAGGACCTTGACATCCATTTGTTTTCTTAATAGCTACTTAGCCTATCCTTGGTTTCTTTTGCCTCAGAGAGATCAAGTTTCAGCCTTTAACTAATATGCTAGTTCTTGTTTTCCTCATCAGATAAGATAGATAAGCTCCTTTGAAGCTGTAATATGGACAGCTGTCCATTCTAAGTAAAGTTGAGTTATTCCAAAACCACTTTTAGCCTTTTCTTGATTTGAGATTCATTTTGTATTTTCACCCCACTTTAGAATTCATAAAATTGTTAAGTTTATATATTAATATTCGTCATTGAATAAGCATTCCAATGGCATATTATACACCAAAATCCCATAAGAAATGAAAAGATATAAGCTGAATGTTAAGGCTTGCACTTAAAATGACACATGTTCCCTCGTTTACTTTTATCTTGTTGATGTTTATACAGAATTTATTAAATTAGTGTCATTAGAAGATAGACTCAACAAGGTTTCAGGAAAAAAAAAAGAATCACTCAAAACGGAGGTTGGATGACAAAGTTATGGCTGAAATAAATTGCAGCACAGCCTGGTGCAAAAAAATTAGCCAGGCCAGAAATCGGGCTAGGTACATGGAGGTAGGATCCCAACTAGGTTCTATTGTTCTGCTCTATTTTTGAATAGGTTTTAGCTAACAAAGTTTTATCAAAATAAGTGCAACCATCCAAACCAAGCCTATTAATGGTTTAATTAGTTCTCCTTTCTCTAAACCAACTCGTATTATCCCTTTAAGCGCTATATAGAGGGAGCTACCTCTAGGGTTAACAACATCAAAAAATTGGAGAGGAAACACAGAAAGACAGAGAGAAATGGACTGAAAACACATCAAGAAATTAGAGACGACAACTAGAATCTCACAAAACTTTGAGAGAACCCTGAGAGGTTTAGAGAACCTAACTAGACCCTTCTCAAGTCAATCGTCAAAACTCTCTAAGGCATAAGTCAAGGATCAATATTCTTGATCTCAAGGTTCTTTAAGTCACTTAAGTAGCTAATTTGAGGGCACTAATCTTTCAAACCTTCCATCTTTCTCTCTATTTTCCTTCTCTTTATTTTATTTAATTTCATGTTTACCAAAGATGTAATCTTTAGTTAGCTTAGCCCCCAGCTGCTGTAATTGCTTACATTATTTCTTTAATTGTTTACATTTTTTCTTTGAAATCTTCTAGATTGTTATTGTACTTTTGATTTCTACTATTTGATGAAATTGATCTAATATGCTGTATAATTTTTTATTAGTGTAATTAGCTTGAATTCTCTATATTAATTCATGGAAGCCATTGATGATGATGGGTGGTGGAATGGTTTACTCCACAAAACATCATACCTTTCCCCTCATAATCTGGATCCTCAATTTAAACCTATGGAGTCAGGTGATCCTCATACCAGGCATTATTCGGTGGCCTTTCAAAAACTTCTTTGAAACGAGCTTATTGTCCTTTTAATGTCCCTTCGGTTTATAGTTCATGTAAACCTATTAGCCTTTGGTGTCCTTTCGGCTATCGCTCATTTCGAAGAGTGAATTTGGTTTGTAGATTTTCCCAAAACACACTGTTGACCCTATTTAATTAAATTTGTAGCTTTTGTGTAGTTTTCTATTAAATATTTCTCAATTGGGAAAAATAGGTTCTATGTCCTAACAGTAAGAGCTAGGCTTAGTTCAGCCCCAGGAACCTGGCCAGTTCAATTCTGGCGAGCCGGGTTCTTAAATTAGGGATACTACCTCGTCCTTTAGATCATACAGGTAATACTATATGGAAGGATACCAAAGAACGGGGCCTGGATCTGGTTAGGAAACCAGTTGGGTTCCAAGATCAGGACTTTGGTCCAGTTATCTAGACCAGTCAATTTATTTTGCTGGAGATGGATCATTTTTTTAAAATATCAAACTTCAGTTTTAATTTGAACACCTAGGAAGCGAGTCCGACCATTCCTGGAGAACCGCACTAGGGGGTGAACCTCTTGGCATGGCCCTTACCATACACTATGATGTTTGCCTATGTGATCTAGACTGCTCTTACTATGGTTGCTTCATATGCTTATTCATGATTAGCTATATATTTGCTTGCCATGAATATTGAATATAATCCTCATGCTTATATGGGAGTTGATATGCTTTTGTGTGAAAAGCTAAGCGTGATTATGTTCTAGGCTAATTAAATTTTAAAGGATCTATATGGTTAATTATCTTGGATAAGATCATTATTCACAGTTCTCACGTACTATCTCTCTTAGGAGACCACAAGGAGCAAAAATTATGAACTTGTTTGGCCACTTAATGTTTGATTGCTTAACTTAGAGCGAGCACATTTCTTGAATATTGTCTCCCCTAAAGCTACTTCATAGAAATGCCAACTTTCATGAAACAGGTGAGATTAAAAAGTTCCCTAAGTGTGATATAATTATGTGCTTTAGATGTCGACATATGTTTTGAGTTTAAGGTACATAGTAAATGGTCATTTGTTCATATATGTACTGTTGCTTGAATTCTGTTTATATGCTTAAGTGACAACCTGGTAAGATACTCGAACTATTGACTGCCTAAAGGTTCAATACGAGAATTCAACCTCCTTGAACTCTTATACCCAAGGTCCTTCACAAGCATGTCAAAAAGTGAGCCTTGTCAAAATTACAAAAATTTTACGACTCGGAATATGCTTGAAACTAATTTTGTGCTATATTAGATCTAGAAATTGTGTATAAAAGAGTTAAAATTATGTTTATATGCATTTCCATGATGGATAAATGTGTCATAGATTAATGTCTTGATTTATTCATCATACACTCAAAATTTTGGCTATTATATTTGCCCTTAAAAGTCGGGGCTCCCCACATGTGCTAAAATGAGTTAATTAAATTATTTCAATTTATTTAGCTGATTATGAGACTAATTCTCACTTGATCTTGATAAAGTAAGATTAACACTGTGGATTTTCTCTACAATAACACTAGTTACATTCAGATACAAACAAAGGAGATTTAAATGTATTCCAAATCAGGAAAAGGCTAAAAGTAGTTTTGAAATAGGTCAACTTTACTTGGAATTGACAACTGTCTATATTACTGCTTCAAAGGAGCTTATCTACCTTATCTAATGAGGAAAATAAGAACTAGCATACTAGTTGAAGGCTAAAACTTAATCTCTCCTTGGCAAAAGAAGCCAAAGATAGGCTAAGTAGCTACTAGGAAAACACATGGATGTCAAGGCCCTTGAACCAACCTATAATTGTTGGAGAGGAGCATCAACAGAATATTCAAAACCAGCTACTTTTTTTAGAGTACTCCAACAGTATAATGCTCAATGCTTATAAAGGGAATAGTTTTCTAAAGAAGAAGAGTGCAACACTACACAATACAAAGAGCTTAACTCACATTCTTAGTGTTCATTGTTCTCTTGAGTGATTAAATCAAAAGCCATTACAATCACTGTACACATTTCAAAATCCTTATGAGCTGTAAGGTTTGTGATAACTCTACTTATAAGCAAGAGGGTTGATTTAGGAGGGTCATTCTTGCTAAGTGGGGACACTTCAAAAGGATCTTAAAGAGTGTGTTGTCAAGGTCCTTGATGGATGCTTGGTTGTATCCTATTCACATCTCTCTAGAGTGATTTAGTTCACTTGAGACTAACAATTTGCTTGTAGAATCACAAATTCGTGAAAGGATATGAGAATCTTCAGGACATTAAGAGGATCCATAGGAAATTTCTTAAGGTTATCAAGGCTCTTGTGACTTAGTGAAGCATTCACCAGTTACCAAGTTTATAAATTGTAGAAGTTAGCTAAGTAGTGCCTCGAGGCTTGATAGAGGGGTCTTGAGATAGAACCGTGCCTTCTATTGTGCTTTAGGGGAGATGATGATTATTGCCATTGATTTTTGCATGTTGACTAAGGGTTCCTTTTAGATTGAGGTCGGTAAGACACGACCCTCATTTCAAGGGCATCATGGCACAAGATATTCACATATTCAAACCGCTTGTTGAAAAGTGGGTTGGCAAAGCTTACTTTATTTAATATTCTTTAATTAAGGAAGCCTATCTGCGACAAGTGCTTTGTAATGAGAAACTCATTTGCCACTTTATGGGGCCTTGATACGTAGCACCATTTTAACTGAGAATGGACATATTGGCTTCTCAAATGGAGGGTGAACCTAGCTTATGTCGCGTTAGTAAAGGAGTTAGAATAGGGAATTTCAGTTAATGCTTTGGTGGAATGGAATGAATGAAGTGTAAGGCTAGAAGTAGGTTTTTATTGTGGAAATGAAGTTTGTCAAATGTTGCATCCGCTTAGAAATGAATAACCTCGAAGAAAACAAGATGACTCGGAGAAGGAGGCTCACTACGTTATGACCGTAGGAACCATTGCGGTCTGTGATGGCTTTTGGTTACTCTGCCTTACTAATTCTTTATAATCTGGTAATTACGGGTTGACTGTGTATGCTATCACAGGTTAACTGTGTTATACATTCGGGTAAATCATGTTCCTTGCAGTTTTTGGCATGTTTTGTTGGGCACTTCCCTCGCATAGTTCTTTATTTATTTTCTAGACGTACTCTTATTCTTTTACACAATTTCTGTAGCATACCATCAAAAACACCAAATCGAGCTTAAAACAGAAAAGGGGCGTAGAATCACATAGCTATGCAAACTAATCCTCTAAATTGGCACCCAAACACCTTGAAGTCCTATGAAAATGTGACATCCATAAGTTACATATAGATATATAACTAAAATTCAAATAAAAAAAGAAAACAAAAGTTGAATTTAGTACCAATCTATTTTCCTAACAATGAAATAAAGAAAAAAGAAAAGGAAAGAAAATTGCATACATATATAACTAAAATTATAACAAAACATGCTTCATGATGGTAGTATAGTCCACATGAGATAAGCACCTATGTACAACTCCTTTTTACGCAAGCATACTACTTTAGAACTAAGATGGTGATTCGAATAGAAGACAAAAAAGCTATGTCATCGAAAAAAGGCCAAAAACATTAATGATAGTGTGACATAATGAAGATGCTGTAGCAATAAATAGGAGTTATTGATAGGAAGAAAGATATGCAACATTTAAAAGAGGATGGCAACATATGAATTTTGCTTTTCTTAAATGAGGTTTTAACAATTACATATGCTAATTAAAAGACAAAATGTTAGGACATTTATTATGTAAATAGAATTTTTGCATAAAAATACACATATTAAAAATCGACCAAGCCCAAATGGGTCAACCATAGCCCTAATGGCTTTGACCAAATAGAGTTTGGATCTTAAAGTCTTCACAAAGACTTTAACTTTTTCGGGTGGGTTCAGGTTGGTTTATTAGGTTGAGTAAATTTAACTAGGTCTAGCTAAGGCTCATAGACTAAATGAAAGGATATTACATTGTCCTCTTTTTATTTTCGAGCCCAGTGTCATGTTGATTTTTCATAAGGCCATATATGAGTTTACGCTCTAGTTTGACCTTGAATCAACTTTCCAATTTGGCTGTCATATCACCTGTAAGGGTTGCTATTCCATCTGTGCCATTGGGCATGCTCCTATGCTTAATGTTGTGGTGGATGTCATTTTTAGCCATTAAGTCACAAGATTGGCTTTTGGAGCTTGTTGATGGGAATCTCACCAAAGAACCTTGCCTCTCCCTTCTCTATTGTCCGTTTTGCATTCCTAAGTTGCATAATTCAACAGTTTATGAACAAGGAAGAATTTTTTTTTACTTTTCGAAGGAGTGGTTGCCTTATCTTTTTGGAAAAAGGATTAAAAATGAAAAGAAAATGGATCATCAAGCCAAACCTTAAGATGGATGACATGGAGAAAAGTTGTCACCTTAGAGGGGCCGAATACCAACTAACTTAGAGGAACCACACATGGAAAGTACATGATGTTGCCTACTGTTAGACACCTTTAGTTCCCTAGTAGCAGAAAAGGAAGGCAGCTGAGTTGTAGCCACGCCCTTTCATTGCCGCTAGGGCAAGATTCTAGCCCTAACTAGCATAAATTAGGTTACTGCTAAGTTCTATCCTTAGGTGATTGATAGGGATGCCTTGCATATTGGTGGCGCTATTATTTTGGGTCAATAGACTCATCAAGCTAGCACTGATTTTTTGAAAACAACTCGAGACTCACAAGAAAGCACATAAGATTGAGGGAGATATAGCAGATTATGCAAGGACTATGTGCATAAGGTTGGGATTTGGCAAGTTTCAAAGGGCATGGAGCACAATCAGCAGTCAAGCATCCCATATGGGCCTAATATGACGATGACTCTATTTATCTTCCAAGTGCATGCTTTAGAGAGCTACAAAGTGGTGCTTCTTAAGGGTAGGTCCATAATCAGATTGGATTGAGTAAGTTGTATCGAGGACTACTATAAAATATTTGCTTATAAGGTAATTCTAGGCGCTTGCTATACTATTAGGGGACTCAGACTTGCTTCATCACTACTGAGCTCGACCACATGTGTATTATGCATAATGATTTTTACTCAAAAAATGAAATATTTAATTGCATTAATTTCTTTTAAGTCTCATCCACTTACTTGCAAATCCCAGTTGTGTTGCCATGAAAGTGCCATCGGTGACATGGTTATATAATGATGCAGGGCTCCTCTAAGTTGAACTGCATTCCTACAACTGTTTTCTTTTTAAAATGTATCAATTCTTTCTAAGTGGTGATTTTTTAAGGTTATCTCACAATGTGAGTTTAAGTTTTACTAGGAATTGCTAGCACATTTGTAGGAAATGCACAAACCCATAATTTTATGAAAAATACCCTTTTTTCCTATCATACAAATCCATAAAAACCAAGAGACACAACCGCGAGACAATGGCTTTGGATTTCAAGAGAGACAAAAGAGGGTTTCCATAAGTTAGTAACCCCTGTTGTATTAAATCAGGGATTACAAAAATGACTCCATGGTTGTGCACCATGACAACATATTTGGAGGCTGAGGTGCCACCTAAATATTCGTAAAAATCACCAATAGATTATATGCTTCATAGTGACCTCCCTAGAAGTGAATGCATTAATATCTTAAATTTTTGGTCCTATACAAACGAAATTTGTTGTTTCGAATTTTTGTCTTATTTAGTTGGTTAAAATAACAAAGATGATTTTTTGGGGCCATTTTTATAATTCGATTCAAAAGTACACGAAAGCAAGAAACGTGGTGATCACTTTTGTAACAAACATATTTTTATTTGAGATGCATTAAGGAGAAAGTAGCCAAGTAATTATAGCGGATAATAAAGAAACATGATCATTTTAAAAAATAAAAAGAAAGCAATAGATAAGTTTTTGTTTTGGATTTACGTCCCTTAACACATACCTTGATTTGAGCAATTCGGCAAAATAGTGATGTTGTTGTCTCCTTTCTAAGTACCAAATGTGCTAGAAAAGATGAAAGCTAGTCCAATTATAAAAGAGCTTTAAGGGAGAGGTTGGGTAGCATTCTTATTAGTAGAAAAAGTTTTATGAAGAGAAGTGAGCGTTTAGAAGGAAATAGAGTTTCTCCTAGTTGATTATGGATGTCCTAAATGAAAGGAGGACACCTCCATTTATAATGCTAGTAAGATGACAATGATAAGCACAACATCTCACAATGAGAATAAAAATCAAGAATTTTTTAAATGAAAAATCAATTATACAATCAAATTTTAGAAAAATAGGGCTAAAAAGGGTGTAACTAATTCCATCAAGGCAATCAGCAACGATCACTATTTAATTAGCTTGATTCCATTAATCATTAGTTAAACATGTGGCAATAGGAGTAACATTAGGTCCAGATGGCACAAACTGGGACCCACGATAAGTGCTGGGTAGTAAAACTTTCAGTTGGCCATTGGCTACCTCAGTTGTGTGTTGTTACATTCATTTCCACTGCTTTAAAAAGATTGTTTATGAAGATTGTAATGAGAATTGATGTTCCACCCCATTAGCTACTATCTATCTCACTCATGCTCAAGGCCTCTAGTTCGAATCCCCATGCTAGCAAATCATTTAAGTCCTCACTTTTTCCCAGTTTGGTCATCTTTTTTCGATGTTTTCAATTTTGTAAGCTTTTAAAACATTTTTTTAACATATGAAGGAGTTTTTCTTTTATGGATTAGCTCTTACAAGCTTAGCATGGTTTTGCTTCTCCTTGGATGCATTCAGGTATTTATTGTCATTAGGTAACAATGCATAAGACAACCAAGTATGCAGTTAGTTTGAATCCTGAGGAGACACACTTGATTTCACAACATAAAATAGGTGAATGAAAAAGCTAATAGAACAAGCAAAAGAATGAGTTATGAACAAGGAGAAGCAGGAGAGGCATGAAGTGGAAGAGGATGAACAAGCAAAGAGAGGCAAACTTTCAACTGGACTATTCATATTTTTAATCAGATCCATCTTTAACCTTGAGAGTCAAGGTAGGTAGCTTCCATTCTCAAGCATGGTAGTTCTAAATACTAAAACTATTTAGTTAATTGAGGCCTCAGTTGTATGCAACACGATTAGGTTTTGGAGTATGAAAAACATAGGATAATTATGACTAAGGAAGCTAGGTAAAGATTATTAGCTGATGGGTGGATGCTTACGGTTGATTTATGGGTGATTACTAGAGGAGGGAACAGAACTCCAACTTTGGAGATCCTTTGGTAGCATTAATTATACATGTATTTTATATACATCATAAAACACACGTGTTTAGGATTGACTACATTGGTGGGGACCATGATTGTGGTTATGGGGTTCGAATTTAGAATGGTAACAACTCAACCAAGATAGGAAAGTTTATGTGTCTTTGTGTGGTGTTGATTGGTACAAAATACAGCAGTGCTTGTCTTGGACTAGGTGTATCCATTAGCTAGTGGCTGAAGAACTCCCAATTCTCTTGTGACCTATTCTTTTGTTGTGTATTCCCCATAAAGATGCTGCTAATTATTAAGACACTTATAAGTTATTATCCATGCTTGTTTGTGTAATTATTTCCCATTCAATATCTGGTGCAACGTGTAGGTGCTCTTATTTAGATTAATATTCATAGGCATAGTAATGCAAGCTTTTGATCTTGAAACTAATTGCTTAAAACATATGAGATTTGAATCAAGTTTAAGATTGGCTAGTTAACAAAAGCCTGCCTTGATCGTTTTTGAATGGGTTGAGTTTTAAATGATTTAGGTGATGTCACTTTGATTTAAATTAGCTAGATATTTTAAGTTATGCAGGCTGAATTGAATTTTAGAAATCATTAGCAAACCTAATATGTTGTGGGTTTTATTTAAGCAAGCAATTTTTCTAAACAAAACTATTTTGCTAACAGCTGATTTAAACAGGAAACATGAAAATGTTGCGTAATGAGCCTTATGAATTTATTTATCTAATTTTGAATGGTTTGATGGTTTAGGTGCCTAGTTAGCCCGTACAATCAAGGCCAATTGCAATCTTGATGAGGGAATGACTCTCTTTGACTTTAAGAGGTCCTAAAATAACTAAATGTCACGTGTTATAATCAACTAAACATGGAAGGTGTTAAATTATTTGATCATATGCCCTTGAAGTGGCTTTTACTCAATAGGAGTAAGTAATTTGTGTAATTAAAAAATTACCTCAGAACTAATGTTTAGAGAAGCGTCTTAGCTCAAAAGTGCTTTCAACTAAAATAGAAATTATCTTTCTTATTCATAATAGTTTTAAGATTGTCGTATGTAAAGTGCATTAATACTTGCAATCCTGTTTGGATGAAATTCTTTTGCTATTGGGTTTAAGGTTATTATAGAGGAAACCATATGCCATGTTACCTTAAGGGTGGTATAAGTCCTCCTGCTGATATGTGCTTTCGCTTGCACTTTTGTGAGTTTGATAGAGATGCTAGTTTTTAATTGGAATAGTGTTCTTGTACTTTAATGTTAAACAAAACTAAACTTAGTGATTGTTATATCAACTTACTGCGTGCAAAGCTTTTTGTTTTTATGAATGAAGAATACCCATTGAGACCATGGTTTACTGACCCACTTTCTCTTCCCCTTTTCCTAGGTTTAACCCTTCAAGAAAATCTTACAGGTAGGACAATGCAATGTTCTCTTATAGACCAAGTCTATGAATGTGTTATGTGCAGACTATATGTCTATACTTAATTCTTGAGCTCCATGGCATAATCTTGGTTAATTTATAATTTTAGAGATCATGTAAAAGTAGTCCATGTATTCTAATAAAACAAGTTGTTTAGTAGCTATGCATGGCTTTATGAGCCAACCATATGTGTAGCTTAGAGGATTATATATTTTATTTGTCTTCTACTAGTTAGAGCTTAATGCTATAGGATATAAACACCATATGCACTGGATGTGTGACTCTTTGAGCTATATATTGATGTAGTTGTTTATATTTAAATTTATAGCTCGTGTGCTCTAGGTGTGCAACTCATAGAGTTATTTTTCTCTAGTTTATGGGCAACCGTTTTGTTTAGAAATTTCTTTTATGTTATCATTATTACGGGTGCAAGTATAAGGCTATAATCCTAGGTAGTGGTCAATTTTGGCCTAAAACCTCTTTAGGAATTTTAAGTGAGCTCAAAAATACTACCCTGGTGTGGCGGTTGTTACCATTAGGGGAGCCATTAAGGTGCAAGCAGTGTCAACTGACACCCCAACTTTTTAGGGGAAAAAAGTTATATATAGGACTTGTTGGCGAAAAAAAATATATGTACATATCAATTAGTTTCCATAAGCTTCATAAAGGGTTGAGTGCTAGGTCATGTGTTTGACTCCAGGTACCTGTATTTAGTGAGTTTTTTTTAAAAAAAATTTGCCCCTTCATTTAAACATTTTTACTCTTCCAACATCGCTCTCTCAGTGTCTTGGCCTACTTACCCCCACCTCAGTACCGCTCTCTGTCTCTCTCAAGTCTCTACTCACTGACGATCGGTTCCACCTCTATCATTGGTGTCGCTACTAGTGGTCCACTGGATGTCACCTATGCCTTTGCTCCCCTCCTTTGGTTCATTCGAAATTGGCACCCTAATTCCAAATTTAAGGTAAATTTCCATCTTTTGTTTATAATTATGTTATTTTGTAAATAATCATGTTTACTGATTTTTGTTAGATTCATGTTAAATAATTGGTTAACTTAGTAATTTACTCATGATTAATGAATTGAAATATAAGGGTTTTTGCCTAATGGTCTTCTTCGATGAAGACTTAGGTTAGGCTAATTTGATTTGTTATTACTTGCTTTTTTATATTTAATTTACTAATTTTCATTAAATTTGTGTTAAATAGGTGGTTAATTTAAAGATTGACTCATTAATTAAGAAATTAAGGTTTTGCCCATCTTGATTGGGGACGTAGGAATTAGGATTGGGGTGATTTGTTGGTTATTGCTTGTTTATTTGTGTCTAATTTAATAATTTTAGTCAAATTTGTGTTTGTTTATGTTAATAATTAATGGATTTAATGATTTACTAAAAACCATGAACCTAAGTAAGAATTTGATTGGTTTTTTTTTTTTCCAGTTAGAAATGGAGAAATTTTTCAACAGCATAGCCAAATGATCTGTTGGTTCAAGCTCGACATTAGAAAACTCAACATTGATCCAAGAAAGTGGCAAAGAAAGTACTCAACCTTCGTCTAGCAGTGAACAACTAACTAGCACTAATCCATCTTTTTCTAGGAGAACTCCAATCGATATCCATGCTCTTCCATTGGATACGGCTGATGGGAAACAAATTTCAAGCTGTATCTGAATGACTGTGATGAGGTAAAAAGAATATATATATATATATATATATATATATATATATATATATATATATATATATATATATATAAAGATCCTTGTCAACCCCAAAATCATACATTTCTCCAAACTAAAATGTACAACTATATGCGGCATTTTAATGAATTGTGGTTTGTGCCATATCCTAATTGGTTAGAATAGAGGATAAAAGAAGACATGACATTTTTTTTGTGTTGCTATTCGTTCAAGAATGACAAGTTGGGTCATGGTGGAAGGGATGCATTTTACAAGTAAACGGTTTAGAAATTGGAATAAGAGGAAATAATTTGATGTGCACGTTAGTGAATTAAATAGTGTGCATAAATGTGTTGTAAAGTGTGAAGATCTTATGAGGTAAAAGTAATCTATACAAAGTGCATTAGACAAACAATATGAGGGGGTTAAATTGAATATTGGGTCTGTTTAAATGCTTTAGTTAAAGTGACAAGACAACTTTTATTGGAGCATTGGCTTTTTGACGTCATATAATAACAACAACAACTCCTAGTGTGGGTCCCGCTTTCGTGAGATCTGAGGAGATCCAGATGTAGGTAACCTTACCTCTACAGGCATCCCTACCCGCACAGAGGCTGATTTCAAGAGACCCATAAAATAAAATTTTGAGAAAACATTTTATAGAAGAAGAGTTTTGTGAAGACATATAGTGGGAAAAAACTAAGAATGCGTAATAGGGAATGAACTAATAAATACTAATAAATCAAGTGACCGTAACTATGTAAACATAAGTACAACATAGTAGAGAAAGGTATTATGCCTTAACAAACAGAGGTATGCAAATAATGTCTCTTCCCAGATGTATGTACCACCTGCATACAAACACGACATATGAAAAAATCACAACCAAACCTACCCTACTGCGCCCAAAAGACAACTACAAGGCCAACTCTCTGAGATCTAAGATCTTAATCCTATCCCTCCATAATCTCCTATCCTGAGCCATGCCCTTCGTCAATGCTGTAACCTTCAAGTCCTCTCTAATCACCTCGTCCAACCTCTTCTTTGGTCGTTCATTCCCTCTTTTGCCTTTGGGAATGCTAATCCTCTCACATCTCCTCACTGGAGTGTCCACACTCCTTCTTTTCAAATGTCCAAACCATCTAAGTCTTGTTTCTCTTATCTTATATTCAATGGGAGCTACTTTAACTAATTCTCTGCTTACTCCATTCCTAATTCTATCCATTCTCTTATAACCATACATCCACCTAATCATCTTCATCTATGCTACCATCAACCTTTGAACTTGAGTCTTTTTTATCGGCCAACACTCTGATCCATACAGTACAATAGGTCTAACTACCATTCGATAAACTTTACCTTTTAATGCTATAGGCATCCTTTTATCACACAGCATACCTGAAGCATACTTCCATTTTTGCCAACCCAATTTTATGTGTTGGTTAATATCTTCGTCAATATCCCCATTCTGTTGAATGATCGAGCCTAGATATTTAAACTTTTCGACCTTTGGTATCGTCATCCCATTAATGGTGACTTCCCTCTGCATCTTCCCTTCCACTGAGACAGCAATGTAAGTATTCAACCTTCGATCGACAAAGAGATGTCATTTTTTGATTTATTAGAATGGCATGCCCAAATAATGAAAATTTGGAAGTTTTTTTTTAAAAAGGCTCCGCTAAATCATAAATTGACTTCTCTTAACATCTAAATAAACATTGCTCATTCTTGCGCAAAAGAAATAATTGGAAAGATTCTTGAAGAACTTGAAGAGGAATATTTTACTTTATTAGTTGGTGAATCCTATGATGTATCTTGTAAACAAGAAATGAGCATTGTCTAGCGATATGTTGATATAATGGGGTTTGTCAAGGAGCATTTGTTTGGTCTTGTTCATGTCCCCGATACTTCCTTTTTGTCACTAAATAAGAATATCTATTCGTTGTTATCTCAATATTCCTTAAAGTAGATCTTATGTGAGAGGATAGGTGTGAAGGGGCCTAGTAATATGCGGGTCATATAAGGGGGCTTAGAGCTTTTATTACGCAAGATTGTCCATTGGCACAGTACATTGTTTTTCTCATCAACTTCAGTTAGCTTTTGTTGCGATTGCATATCGTCATGATGATATTCAATGGTTCCTTGGGTGGGTTGGTATTATATTGAATGTGATTAGTGGTACTTATACACATAGAGATGGATTTCGTGAAAACCAAATAGAAGCAGTTGAAGAAGTAGCACATCTAAGTGAACTACAAATTTGATGGGGTTTAAAACAAGAACGTGGACTTGAAAGACCTGGGGACACTTATTGGGGCTCTCATTATAAAATATTTACAAATATGATTATCATGTTTTCTCCAATCATTAATGCATATGATGTTATAACCAGTTGTGGAAATCATTCAGCTAATAGAGTCTCAACACAAGGTGCTTTAGATTCCTTACAAACGTTTGAGTTTGCTTTCATGTTACATTTGATGAAATTGGTGTTTAGTATTACAAATGCATTGAGTCAGGTCTTATAAAGAAGAGAACAAGATGTTGTTAATGCTATATCACTCCTTGCTACTGCTAAGAGGCAACTATAAATAACAAGGAATCAAGAATGGGATGATTTGCTTGATAATGTTTCTTACTTTTGTGTGAAATATGATATTGATATTGTTAATATGGTTGACTTCCATTTTACTTGAGGAAAACCTAAGCGCAGAGTTTCTAAGATGACAAATGAGAATTACTATCATATTGATGTTCTTGATATGAAAATGCAAGAACTTCATAGTCATTTTCCTGAGAGAACGACTTATTTGATTCTTAGGGTGGCTCATTTGAATCCTAGTGTCTTATTCTGCTTTGTTGATAAGAAGAAGACACTAAGAATAGCACATCTTTATCTAGATGATTTTGATGACCTAGCTGTTGAGGCACTTGCTCGTAATCCTTATACTTTTATGGCTAATGTACTTAATGATGTGAGGCTGTCTAATATGTCGGGACTTGTTGAGCTTCCCCAAAAGTTGGTTCAAACAAAGAAGCACTAACTTTTCGCACCTATATTAACTTTTGAAGTTCGTAATGATTTTGCCAGTTTTCTTGGTAGCTATTAAAAGTGTATTGTCCGCGATAAAGTTTAAAAGACCAAATTGCGTAACAAAATATCATATGAATTTTTAAATGATAGTATTGTTACTTATTTTGAAACTGATTTTTTTAAAATTTTATTGAATGACGATATCATGTTTTACTTTCAAAGCATGAGATCTTGTCGAAGATAACTTTCTTGAACGTATTAACTATGCACTTCATTAGATTTTTGATTTTGATTCTTGTTTTTGTTGATTTGAGTTTTGATCATGTTCTTTAGATGGAAACAAGAGTTATTTTGATGTTTTTAATTGTTGATTGAGTTTGGATCATACTAAGGTTTGGGGTTATTCAAGATCATGCAAGCTTAAGGTTGGAAGTATGTTTTTCTTAGATTATTTGTATTTGATTTAGTGGTTTTAATCTCTAATAATGTTTATGAGGGTGTTTTTGGTGATCTTAGATGAGATGAAGAGAAAGTAAGGTTGATTCAAGCTAGGGTTTTGGCAATTAATGCATGGTTTGAATTATTTTTGCATTAAGCATGTTGTTTGATTATATTTTGATGCAAAATGAATCTTGGATGTGTTCTTATGACTTTGTGTGATTATTGAAAAAGGGTGGATTATGGAAATCCTCTAATTGATTATAAAGGATCATTTTGCTCATTGATGCAACTAAATAAGATCATGGATGTATTTTAAGTAGGTTTGAGGAAGAGAAGAATTAAAACTTTGATGTATATGATTATGGAGTGAAATTGAGCATCATGGCTTTGTATGGTGATGAAAGGGACCAAAGCTTTGTTACATAATTTTAAGGAGTGATTTTAGATGAGGATTTGTGTGAAAAGAGAGGAGAAAGCAAGGCAATGTGGCTGTGAACTGGTAGAAAATAGGAGACACTTTGCCAACAAATTGGTAATGATCAGCCTAGCTAAAAATTATGATTTTTGATCGGTAGATAGATCAGTGTGTTAGCTTTCAAATACCTTTTGAAATCACTTTAATATGAGGTCTATGGAAAATGTTATGGCTATTTTTCTAGAACTGTGCAGGGTAGACCAAAACTAACGCACTTGTGTTCTAGCCCTATTTTGGGAACCCTATTGCAGAAATCATTTTTTGTGTTGTAAATAAAAGTTTTTTAGGACTTCTTAATCTTTTTATATTAGGGAATTAGGTCTCAAATAGAGGTCAGGAGATTAGGTTATGAGTCATTTACTTTAGCCCTATTACGCCTTAATTTTTTCTTTTGCTAAAGTATTAACTATGAAAATAAATACGTTTGCTAACTATATGTTCCTATAACGATATTTCTGTACAAAATCAGGGCCTAATCTATCATTTCCTCTCCTTTTGTGTATAATCATGCTCAATGACATTTCATCTAATAGTCCCAGGTATGTTCATTGTCTATATCTCTAGAAATCAGCACCTATTTATCAAAATTTTAAAGTTTTGGTAAGTACATCAATGAATCAGTTTAATCAGTGATTTGTCACATAATTAGTAACCCCATGATTTATTAGTTACAGGTCATTGTCCCCCTTTGGTTACCTGCGCGGCTTCAGGCTAGGTCCCCCGATCGACTTGGCAAATGTACACCTATCCTCATATCGTAACAATTACTAGGGGTTCACTATCAGATAATAATTAACAATGTAGTTTTATATTTATCTCATTCCCTATTTTAAATTAAAATGAATTGCAATACAGGTCCAACCAGTTCTTCCATGAACATTTAACAATACAGAAATGCATGTACTGAGCTTCGGCTCACAGTTCGAAATGTTTTCGTGTTTTGCTTTAGGCAAATGTCCAGTGAATCGCCCTCAAGCAGGCAGGCCGACTAGAGAAGATAAGTAAGCGAGAAAGTCTGAATAGAATGGTGGTGTATTAGTGTTGAGATGCTTTTGGCATTGTATTATGAAATATTTTGATGTTAGGACTGTATACTATACTAGAGTTATTATATTTTGGTGTAAACCTTGAGATAGTTGAATGGTTTGATGTTAGAATTGTTCATATATGGTTTTGATGGGTTGTGATTGTGTGAATGCCTTATTATTGTAAACGTTGTTTAGTGTTATGATATTTATTGTTTACAAGCAAAGCCTTGTCCTTTTTTTATGGAAGTAATGCCCTGATCATTTTTGATATTACTTCTAATTGGTGAAACTAATGAAGAGAACGCAAACAGTGAATTATATACATTTGGTGTGTTACATGAATCATGATCTAGTCGATGTTACAAATCCTGGCTACCTAGACGTCGGTGAATCTTGATGATGGTCCACCATGGACTATAGGAAATCTCCAGTGTTTATACTATAGTTGATCTACTATAACACCAGCAACAACAACTCCTAGTTTGGTTCCCGCTTTTGCGGGTCTGGGGAGATCTAAATGTAGGTAGCCTTCCCACTACTTACATGACTGCTCATAGAGAGACCGTTTCTAATAGACCCATATAAAAAAGTTTTGAGAAAATCTTCAAAAGTTGAAGATCGATTGGTAAACAAAGTTAATGAACACAAGTCCAAAGTACTTTAAATAACATAAATTACAAACAACTTATGAGGGATAAGAGTTGTATGTGCCTTGAGTAGCAAGCAATGATACACTACTAATTTGGCTAAGAGTAGTCTACATTTAGACAATTTGAGGTGTGGCAATGATATCGCAGATGCGATGAAGGTACTAGTCAGGCTATTAGAGGTGCGATAATATTAATCTTGCGAAGCTTAATCTACTGGCCTACATAATTGCATAAAACACACGAAAGAATAAAAGTCACCACACACAACAACATCACTACTAAAACCACAGTCAAGGGAAGGACTAGAAGCATACTACTTAAGGTCTGCAACCTTAATCCTAAATCACCACAAACTTCTATCCTGAGCCACGTCCTCCAATAGTCTTATAAACTTCAAATCATATTTAATCACCTCATTCCAACTTTTTTTGGCCATTCTCTATCTCTTTTACATTTCGGAAGGTCAATCGTCTTGCACCTTCTCATTGCTGCATTTACACTCTTCCTCTTAACTTGATCAAATTTTAGTTTTACATGTAAAAGTTTAATTTTTTTATATGTTACGTAAATCAAAATTAAAATTTTATCTTCCCTGATGTAACGAAAATTATAAATTAATTTTTAATAGTTTTGTTAATGCTTTACTTTCATGTATCATTAACCAAAAATATATAGTTTCTATTTTTCAATTAAAATTAGTGTTTATATTTTTTAATTTTTTGAATTGTTGATTGGTTTTTCCTATAGTATTTTTCATTTTATTCAATTTGTTTTTTGATGTAGAAATGTTTCATTTAATATTAAACTATTGCTGGAAAGAAAAAATAAAATTGATTGTTTGTAAAACCCTGAAAATTTATATTTATAATTCTTGAAGAATAATCAAGTGAGTTGGTTTTATTAATTTTGAAAACTTGCAGTAGGTCGCTTGAGCTCATAGTCAGTAATTTAGTTTGGGCCTTGTTAGGTTAGAATTTTGGATCAAACCTGAGATTCTTTACTTCAAACCCAATCCATTTTTTTTTTTTTTAATGGTTGACCTGACCTAGGGTGCTAATGAAGAAAGTACTAATTTTAATTTGAAAAAAAAATTTCAGATTCCATCTCCTTTCTAAATGTTTTCCTTTGAAACTTTCGAAATAAAATCAAGAGGTTTTTCACCCATAATCTCCCAAAACCCTTTCCCCTTTCCTCCTAGCAGCCGCCCCCCTTCAAAACAAAAAAGAGAAAAAAGGGAGGGAATGCGTGTTTTGAGAAACCCTACCCCTATGCTCGATCTCTCTCTCTCTCTCTCTCTCTCTCTCTCTCTCTCTCTCTTCCTCTCTCTTTCCCGCACGCCCATTCTCTCTCTCCATCTCACACACCACACTCTCTCTCTTCCCAATTGGCCACCGCATAGCCACCGCTGTACCACCACCCTCCGGCCACCAGCCACCCTCCTCTCTCTTTTTGGTTCCTTCGTAAGGTGATTTTAAGGTTGTTCATATCATGTTTAAAATTGTAAAAAACAAAAGTATATAATTTTTACAGCAACTTCAATTCATCCCTTACCTTCTAATTAATCTTCTGCACATTTAGAATCAAATTTTCAAACTTTGGAGTTACTTAAAAGCCTATACGTGGCCACTTACTCTCACTTCCATCTTCAAGGTAAAAATCGGGGCTTTCATTCCAAAACCTCTCCTCAAAGGGGTTGGCTAGGTTTAACGGATGCTAGAGGAAGTATTTATGGTTAAGAATAATACAAGATTTATTTTTGATAGTTTTCTTGAGTGATTATATGATTTCATGCAGGAGAAATTGGATTTTGGAGAAAGTAGACCTACACTAACCCAAATTCTAGGATTAAATTGTACTTATCTACTAAACCACAGATCATGAAAAAATTTCAAAAGGTAGATTTATAAGTCTAGTTTACCAAGAATTTTGAGTCATCAATTTTGGATTTAAAACAAGGAAGAAATAAATTTTCTTCTAAGACTGCGTAATTCTAATAGGAAACTGACTAGGCTCGAAAATATAGGTTTTTGAGATAGTTCTTGTGATTATTTATGACTACTCTTAAAAGAAATGTTGTAAGGGGCATAAAGGGCTTTCCATATTGGGCTTGTATACCTCAATGTAATAACTCTATGTGAAGTTTTGGCTCCTATAAATTAGATCAGAAACTAACCCGAAATCTATTGACCATTTCTGATGGTATTAAATGTCAGTACTAGTTTTTAATTACTAAATGTACTTTTATAATTTTCTAAAATGCTGGCGAATCAGTCTTTGGTGTAGTAATGTTAGTGAAGTGGACTTAAGGTGCTTACTTTAGTTTTGGGTTGGAAAATGTTGATTTTTGGGTGTAAGAACTCCCTTAAGTTAGTTTATATTGTAAAGTTTTTTTTTTTATCATTTAGACCCAACACTTTCGCTCAAGCTCAAGCTAGGCTTCTACATTTCTTCGAGGTAATATCTATGCTCTAACTCGCCTTGGTTGCTCTTTTGGAATGATTTTGGATGTTTACAAACTATTATGTGACATTGTATGCCAAGGGGACTTTTTATGTAAACCGTGAATTGCAACTAGCAATCATGTGATTTTATGAATGTGGAATATCATGTTGTGGCTACATGTTTATGAACTATTATGCGATCGTTTGACTAGCTTGGGCTTTCGGGAAGCCAAACAGATTATTCATAATATATTAATCCCAAAGTGAAAGACTAAGGCGAGTTTGCAGGAGGGTGCGTCCTAAGATCAGGGTAAGTTTTACCTTGATATTGAGACAAGTTAGTCTCCTCAGGTTATAGCATGCAGTTTTGAGTACGTGCCATTGTAGATGGACGCATGCTAAGATGGGTTCTGGTAAACCCATATGGTTGTTCGGCAGAAGGCCATGAGACCATCTGGTGGGGTCACTCGCTAAGGATAATTTACTTGTTGTGGCTTTTGAATAATGGTTATTGTTTGAATGGAAGATCTTGAATGGGTTTGGAATCGTTTTCGAATTGTTTGAATATTCCCTCTCATCCCTAAATGTCTTAAATGAATCTAAATAGATGTTTTACAGTTAGGGGTGGACATTATCGAGGTCCATCTTATTGTTTCAAATGCTTTGTTTTCAAGTACTGATGTGCTACATGGGAATAGGATATAAGCGAGGTCGTATAGATGTTTAGATTAAATTCTGTTTTTTATTTACATTGAATAATATTGAAGTTGTGTTCACACTAGATCTTGACCTTTACTTTGGTTTATATTTTTGCTTATTCTAATTAATTACCTTTTTTCCTTGTATTTCATTGTGAAATACAGCAGTGACGCCCACTAGGATACTCTCGCTGCACTAAATAGGCTAAGTATTAGTGATAAAAATGATTTATAATTTTCAGGGCATCACAAAGCAGCATCAAAGCTTTAGGTTTGATCCTAGCAGCTCACTTTGGGGCTTTTCACTCCAAAGAAGAGCCTAAAACCTTCTAGACATAGGTACCAATCGGAGCGTGAGTGGACTATGGGTAGAGGGACTGCATATTTCCATAAGTGTCATTATCATCTAACATACCTTTTCAATACGTCGTGTGGATACTTGATGTGTTGATGTATGATCACAATGGCTAAATATTGTGCTCTACATTTGTGATGGAAATGGTACGCACATGACTGCAGCTTCATGCAGTATGAAATGTAGATATATGGTTAGAAATCCAAAGATGAGGATATATATAACTCATATATAAGCAAGGGATGCTTAGTGATTTTCCTATCATGAGTAATAATTGAGGGTGCCTAGTTGACTTTTTTGGGCTTGTATTCAAGGTGATTTTAGGCATTAAACATGACTATTGTAGTGTTGAGTTAAAAATACTATCCTAGGTAACAAGTGAACCTAAGGCGTTCAGGAGGACAGGTGACTATTGTGGCATGTTACAGAAGGACCCATAACCATCTTTACACTTTCTTTAACCTCTACTTTCTTCACCTTAGTAACCTTCAAAGTCTTCAACCTTTTTGATCTATTATTTCCCATCTTACTGGGATAACTTCCTTCTAACCATATCAATCGCCTATTGGGAATAACATTCGCTACATTGTCATTAGTATCTTTGTCTTCCCAGTAAATTGTACCTTATACTTCTTGAGAACCTTGTGATCCCTTGCTTTTAGTCATCTACTTGTTGCTGTTACTTTGTGATCTTATATGTCCACTTGACTCTTATGTTTATTGTATTTATACACCTACCTTTATTCTTCTATTATCTGTTAGAATTCTTTCTAATTGTTTTTCTCGATGATAATCTCATCTTATTAATTGCTTTCTCTAATTTTGGGATGACTATGCTTATTGTATTTGTTGATTCTATATTGACCTTTGAATTTGTTTGGCATTTCTTATATTTCCTTTGGAGTTATGTCCACTTGGTGACTCCTAAGTTATAACCAAGTGCTTCTTGATAAGAACAATTGTTATTCTATTTCGTTGGTATCTTCATCGTTCGATAGAAAATTTCGATTTCATTTATGAACATAAATGTTGCCTTGTTCTAATCTCAGCTTTATGATCTCACATATTCGATTTTGACTTGTTTGCATGCCATATTTAACCTTGCATTCTCATATTTTGAATCGATTCTTGTACTTAATACATGTATACACTTGCGATACTCCTCCATCATCACTCAAGATGGCTTCTTTTGCTCTCCAGAATCCTTAGTCTCATCTTGTTACTTCCTTTCATTGTTGTTTTATTTGAACAAGCATTCCTTTGTATGCATTTGTGGCATACTATACTCTTCTGGAATTTCTAAATGCTTGAGGTTGATATTCATACATTTCTTTTCGCATTATCCTTACTCTGGTGGCCCGTAAGTTATTGCTATTAGATGCTAATGATCTTTCTTTCCAATTGCAAATACCATTTGATCCTTGTTCTTTCAACTGCTTGAGCTTATATCCTTCCTTTTTGTTATCATTTTATAACTCAAAGCTAGCCTTTATAGCCTATATGATTCTTACCACTCTTCATTTTGTGAAAAACTTAAGGTTAGAATGAATTTTGGAAGTGAGTTATAATGTTCTCACATATCATGCTATGAGCTTATCGAGAATTTTCATTATTAATGATGCAATGGCCTTTCTTTACATTATTCATATTATGAGGTTATACATAGGTGCCACACCATTAGGTGTTCTCATTGTGATTAACATGTGCACGAAGCTTGTGATTGAAATTATCGTAAAACTAATTAGGAAAAGCAATAAGAAACTACGAAGATAGACTTTGGTGTGGGAAATGAGTATTTTAGTGATCTAGTAAGATATCTCTTTTGGCTACAGTTTCAGAGTTCGTTTATAAAAGAAAAGTATATTTTTGGGTATCGTCATCTTAATTGAACTTTGATTAGCTAGCTTGGCTCTTGGGAGATAACATTGTGAATGCTTAAAGAACATTTGGAGGAAGAGAAAAAATATACATTTAGGATAAGAGAGGAAACTACTGTATTGTATGTGATTCTATGATTATATATAAGAGTTGACTAAGTTAAGGATTTCAGAATGAGCTAAGCGTGCTTGAGATAAGTTACTTGGTGAGTGATCAACATTGCCGCAAATGCACGCGTGTTCGTAGTATAGACAAAGATATAGCTCCTTAGGAACTAAAGTAATCTATCGAGCCTAGTCTTGTCTGAATATGCTAAGCAAAACTCAATTTCAAGTGGATTCGATTAACTACTGTAAATTAATTTGTTTAAATCAATAAGAGAAAGCGTCTAGGAATTTTCATAATTATGGAAGAGAATTGGATCAAAATGAATAAACATGTGCTATTCTCTAATTAGTTAATTCCAAGAAATTGTAATCTTATCAAAAAACTTGATCTATTCTTTCAAAATCAATCAAATTTGCCTAAACCAAGCAAACTTCGTTCTTTCAAACTAATTTGACTTAATCCAAGTTTAATATTTTTGATTACTTACTAGCCCTCCTAACATATAAATCTCTCTTTCGAGACGAAATTATGCTATGTCTAATCAAGCAGTCCAACAACCAAATGTCGTCTTTCGAATGTTCACTCGAGTATTTCAAATGTGCAAGTAAATTTTGGCCAAAAATCAACTCACAATATATCAAACACTTGATAGAACGAAATTAATCCAATCATGAAAATAAGTACAAGTGAATAAATTAAAACATGATCCAATAACAATTCCAAAAACTACTAAATTCCTAGACTAAGAAAACTATTCAGACATGATTAAAGATAAACCAACCAAAAAGATCGGTGAAATCTTGGGCGAAATGGACTCGACTGAGATGGCCTTTACTAAGGGCTTGGAACCGCCTTAGAATCAAACTCTCTCACACTCAAAACTAAACTAAGAATAAAATTAGAAAGAAAACTAATCTAAACTAAACTACTTGCTTTGCTTTGCTTTGGAAATGAGTTGAGTGTGTTTTGGAATGCTGTAGAACGTCTCTATTTATAGAGGACTTCGATTGATCTTAGCCATGCAGCCGAGAGAAAACGAAGAGGCAATAGTTACAGGAACACCATGGTCCATGGGCTCCACCACGGGCTGACCGTGGTCTGTGCTGGATCTGGAATTTTACTCTTTCTTTGCTCTACGGTCATGGCAACTCATGGATGATCATGGGGGAGGTCAAAACACAGTCATTGAAGAGCAAATGCTGGGTAAAAAGACTAAAAATCTTGCAAAACACATAAAATAACTATACCCAAGCATAAATCGAGAATAGGAGAGTAAACAACATCATTAAGCACAAAATTCTCTTAAAAATAAGGCAAAATAGCCCTAAAAGGATATACATATAAGGCACTTATCAAACTCCCCCATGCTTAAACTGTTGCTTGTCCTCAAGCAATGCAAGGATTAAAGGTATACACAGCCCCCTCAGGATAGATATAGATAACATTCAAATGACAAGGATGATCCAAAGGTAACCCAAAAAGATGCAAAAATATCATTAACAAACAGAATAGGGAATGAAATTTCAAAAACATTTTATAGACCATAATGCAAAACTTGAACCATTCATCCTCTAAATTGTCAAATACAATGATTCTAGCGTATGAAACGAGTAAAACTAGCAAGGCCAGTAGAACCGCACTATAGTTATGTGGCACTCAGCACTCATGTGTTTGACAATGTGTATATATAAAGGTTCTCTCAATTCTCATTCCTTTGACACAAATATACCATAAGCTTGATAAGATTCTCAAATTCGCTACCACTAAAATGCAAATACATTAAACAATTATGAGGACTTACACAGGGATGTAATGAGGCTTAGGGTAAAGGTAAGAGGGGAACAAATGTTTTGGGGAAATGAGAAGCTAAAAGCCATAGACTAAGAGCTTAAACAATTCAGATGCATCATACTACATCCTCCTCGAACCATATCAACAAAATAAATCCCAAAATAAAAAGAGATAGAGTTGACAATCATAAATATCTTTCATTCCCACCAAGGCTAATCACTTTCTTCGAAAATTTTCTTTTTTCCACTCCTTTTTTTTCTTTTATCTCTTTTTTTTTCTTTTTTTAAATCTCTTTTAAAGAGGAATAGCCAAGGGAATTCCATAACGAACTTTAAAATCGAATTCTTCTCTAAACTTTACATAATAAAACAAAGGATTTATTAATTGTTTGCATCCCTACACCAAAAAGCCAAAATTCACTAAAAAGAATAACAATCCTCCTTGCTAACGCCCTATGAAACTTGATGCAAAAGAATGTAACGCTCCTCTAGCCTTTGCTTAGGGTAAAACAAGGATTTGGCCATGGGCTAAAAGTATGAGGTTTAAATCAAAAAAAATGGTTATAGGCTCAAAGGGCTAACAAAGGATACAATACATAATAAGGGTGGCTATTTGGCCGTGGGCTTCAAATAAATCAAAGAAAGGAAAAAAAAAGGCCTCAATCATATTGCCTAAATGCATATGCGAAATGTGGTCTTGAATGAGAATCAAGACAAGTTCTAGAGAAATGATGTTAAGGAAGAGTCACACATGAAAGAAAATATGAGATTAATAATGATGAACAGTCTCTAAAGGCTCAAAGTCTCATGGGACATCTACCACAGTCAAAATTAGCTCACTAGCACACATGCCAGAATTTCATGTAAAGACTTATGGGGAAAATCAATTCGCATTCAACATATGGTCAAAACATGAAATTCAGTTCGGAAATTCATTCATTATCTTTTACGCACAATTTGGGTGAACCAAAGGATCAAACTAACCGAAGAAAGCTACCAGATCTATAAAGATCATCATCAGAGGATTTTTTATTATTTTTTTATCTTTTTGTGTTTTATTTTTATGCATGCATGCTCCTACAAACAATGCAAACTAAAATGCAAAAGAAACTAACAAAAGAAAGAAACTAAAATGCAACCTAGACGAAAACTAAATGCACTACTAAAACAAAACTAAAGCAAAAACTACCAAACCTACCACTAAAAATTTGTACAAAGCAAAAAACAAACAAACACACACCAAACAAAAACAAAAATTAAAAAAATAGGCATCATACGCCAAATGCAATAACTAACTCCCCCATGCTTGAATCACACATTACCCTCAATGTCGACATATCATAATAAAAAGAGGAAGAGGAGAAGCAGAAATCAGAATTAGAGATGAGGAGGTGGAGGAGGATGGGGTGGTTGTCCATATGAGATATGCCAATCTCGCTAGGTCTCTAGACATGCCCTACAGTCTTGAAAATGTTGGGTCTGGGAGGCAAGCAACCCACGAAATTCATCGTGGTGCTCTTGGATAAAGTCCCGAAGAGCAGCGCTCTCTGAAGCGACAAAGGCGCGGAGGGAAACTTGCTCCTCTTGAATGGACCTAAGGGTGTGTTGAATATCCGAATAGTCAGGTGGGGCAGTTAAGAGGAAGAACTAGAGCCTGCTTGACTAGAGTGAGGGACGGGTTGGTGGGGTACGGGTCGAACAACCTCATCATCACCAGGCACCCAGTAAAGGTTACCTCGGTGAAGCAAAGTAGTATGATCTACATCGGGAAGTGGCAAGAGCCAGTCCCGAGGGTAAATCCAACATGAACGGCCACCCTCAACTTTGCAAAAGTTCATAATCTAAAAAGCAGGTCCGTCAAGCCGCTCAGACCCGGAAACTCTATCCTCGGGATTAGGCTCAGCACCCAAGAATCTAGCGATAGTAGTAATTATTCTACCAATGACTATCCTACCTTTAGTGTTAACAATAGTACTATGCAATTGCCTAGCTAAGAATGAACTAGGATCAAGTTGGACACCATCTAGCATACAGGACAGAAAGTACAACTCAGAAAGCCTAGGGGCATTCAGACTATCGGCCCGAGCAAACAAAGAACAAGCAAGGATACGCTGAGGTACTCTAATATGTGTGCATTTCAATGAACTGGTACTATACCTAATATTCCCTGAAAGTTCACCCCAAAATGCATTTGGGTTGAATTTACAGGGGACTTGGCGGTGCGATAAGTCCATGCTAGGGGGAAAACCAAAAATACTGTTGAAGGTAACTAAGTTCAGTTCATACAACTATCCCTGTAAATAAAATGATATATATCCATCTTGACATTGAGGGCCTCTAGTGACCTCGACATGGAGTGTACTTAAAAATGCTAAAGTCAGGTCCCTATATATATGCTCTTTAAGTTCTAAAAAGCGGCTTATACCACCTCTAGAAAACAACCAATGAATATCATGTAATATTCCCAATCGGGCCAACAAATCCTCATTATAATATCTAGTTGCTACTACTACACGTTCATTCAAACAGTTATACCTAGCAATATGATCAGGATGAGTCAGACCAAGAGGCAGAAGAATGTTACCTCTAGCACGCGCATTGGTTGACATTCTGGATGTTCTTTGAGGTCGGGGCGATGCTTGACTTGATGAACCAACCTCCTTCGTGCTCCTCTGCCTTTTGTTGGGTGCCATGGCTACAAAACTTAACTAAAATAAAACTAAAACCAAAAGTAAGAACTAAAATCTAGAAAATTGAAGAAAATAACTAAAAATGTGAAGAAATAGAGAGGGAAAAGGGTGGGTATGGTGGATGAATGAGGGTGAGATGAATTTTTAAGAAGAAGAAGAAAAGAGATGAAATTTGTGGATGAAATGGGGAGATTAAGTGAAAAGAAGGAATTTGGTGTGAAAATGAAGAAAAATGGAGAAGAGTTGAGGGAGATTAAAGGTATAAGTTATGGAGGTTCTAGAGAGAGAGAAGGGAGAAAGAGAGAGAAAGTGTCGAAGGTTGAAGAAGAAATGAGGGGAAGGGGAATGGGCATCGCGGTCAAAAACTTAGACCGCGGCCCATAGCATCCCACCATAGACCGTGGGGCTCACCATAGACGGTTTGTGGTGTCCGCTACTACTCAGTTTTTTTTTCTATTTTCTTTCAGAGTTGGCACCCACGGCCGTATTGCTGGTTTTCCTGACCGTGGTGCTAACATTTTTATTCATATATGTATATATATTTTTCTCTCTTTTTTTTTCTTTTTTTTCCCCCTATAACAACAAAAATGAAATTTCAAAAATCAAAACTATAAAAATAAAAGAGAAAGAAAGCTTGGGTTGCCTCCCAAGAAGCGTTCTTTTAAGGTCAAGAGCTTGACGATTGTTCTAGGCTTGGTCCGGATCACCTTTATCACGAACCACAAAATCGGACTTCTGCAGTTAAAGCTGCCATCTTAGCAATTCTGGCTGTAGGTCCTTTGTTTTCATAACATGGTGCCACAACGCACCATCCACATACAAAACAAACCGCTCTCTTGGCCCATCGAACGGGTTACCATCTACTTGCCAACCCCTACACCGAAATCAACATTGAAACCCTCCAATTGGGCATAGAGTGAACAACTCGTGCAAACCTGCAATACTCACTTAGCAAAGAATCATTAGAGATAGGGGCCTCAACCTCAAGTTTGTTCGGTGGCATACGAGCAGAAAACTCCATCCTAACACACCCTTGGCCAGGGTCCTCATATGAAATCTATTTCGAATAAGGAGGATCTTCATCATATAAGACATCGTCCATATCATACTCAGGGGAAAGGGGTAATACATCCAATATAGAAGAATGAGGAGAAACTGCATCCTCCTTCCTATGACTAAACACAGTAAACCTCCCCTCTACCTCAAAAGAAATACGGCCCTCTCTCACATCAATATGGCAAATGGGCCTATCTAGGATAATTTAGGCATCATTAGTTTCAGGCATATCGACTACAATGAAATCTTCTAACACCCAAATGTCTCCAATATTGACAGCCACATCTTCCAACCTGCCTATGAGCTGTGTTACAGAACCATCAGCTAACTAAAGTGAAAAGGGGGTGGCTAGTAACGGCCCTTGGTACAGCTTATGAAACATAGAGTAAGGCATTATGCTAACACTTGTACCTAAATCACATAGCCCTCTTTTTAGTCTCTACCTTTCCTACAATGCATGGGATAGAAAAACTAGCTGGGTCAGGAAGCTTAAGGGGAAAATGGTGGGGATCTGAATCGAGTCATTTTCTATAAATGTGGCAGTCTTGCCACCATAATTGCTCTCCTTATTACCAACCATAATTATCTCTCTACCCTCTTCCTTTGGTACTTCCTCAGAGCTAGTTAAGTCCTCTTCATCCTTTTTCATGGTGATATGGTTATAATGCTCATGAGGGTTGGGTTCAGGCTTACTGGGAAGTCTATCTGAGGGTGCAGATGAAAAAGCAGCCTTCTGGGTAATCAGGGCCTCTAACATCTTATTATGAGTTGTAAACACATCAACCTTGGAGGCTAATTGCTTTATGTACTCATCTTATTTTTATTGTGTTATAAGCATGTTTTCCATCATTAACTCTAAATTTGACTTTTGGGGCATCTGAGAAGGCAATGGGGGTCCTTGAAAACCAGGGGGTACTCTAGCATTCATATGGGGCATATTCACAGGGTTTGGATTCAACCTATAAGAGAGATTCGGGTGATTCTTCTAACCTAGATTGTAGGTATTAGAGTAAGGGTCAATGGTCTGTCTCGGGTTGAAATTTTCAACATAATTAACTTCATCGAGACCCTGGGAAAAAGGGCTCCCAATGGGACAGTGCAAAGATATATGCTAAATTGAACCATATAGGCTTCATTCTCAATCCTGCTCATTAGAGTTCCTCCTATTGCCACATCAATAGTGGACCTCATAGCTTGGGTCACACTGTTATAAAAGGCCTGGATAATCATCCAGCGCTGAAGACCATGATGGGCACATAAACACAGTAAATCTTTAAAACACTCTCAGACTTCATAGAGCGCCTCATCCTCTTTTTGTAGAAAGTTGGTGATTTGATTTCTCTGACTCGCTGTCTTGCTTGGAGGGAAGAATTTGGTGAGGAAAGCTCTTGTTAACTCGTCCGAAGTTGTTATGCAACTAGTCGGCAAAGAGTGCAAACAAACCCTCACTTTATCCCTCAATGCGAAAGGAAATAACCGCAGGCAAATCGCATCACTGGAGACTCCGTTTAACTTTAGCATATCACACAACTCTAAAAATACCGAGAGGTGTAGGTTCGGGTCTTCCAAAGGAGTTTCGCCGAACTGAGATTGCTGTACCATGGAAATAACTGCTGGCTTGAGTTCAAAGTTATTGTTATCCACAGCAGGTCGAGCTATGCTTGAGGCTCTCACTTAGACTCCGAGAGTAACGAAATCACGAAGGTTCTTTTTTCTTCACCCATCGTGCTTCAATTCCTTCTTGCCTTGCACCTTTGGTCTTTGATTCTTTGCTTTTTCCTCCTTAAGCGAAAAGTTCTCTCAATTTCTAGATCGGGCTCGTACAAAATCAGACTTCGCATAAACTAGGAAAAATTCCTACAAGCACTTTCACCAAAACTACCAGCGTAATTAAACAGGAAAAAGAAAAAATAACAAGAAAATAAAACAAAGTAAAACAATAAAAATGCTTAGTCATGGTTTTAAGACAATACTCAATAGTTAGCAATTTAGTCCTTGGTGACGGCGCCAAAACTTGATCAACACTATCGTAAGCGCACGAGTGTTTGTAGTATAGATAAAGATATCATTCCTCAAGGACTAAAGTAATCTATGGAGCCTAGTCTTGTCAGAATATGCTAAGCAAAACTCAATTTCAAGTGGATTCGATTAACTGCAAATAAATTTGTTTAAATCAATGAGAGAAAAATGTCTAGAAATTTTCGCAGTTATGGAAGAGAATTAGATCAAAATGATTAAACATGTGCTATTCTTTAATTGGTTAATTCCGATGAATTGTAATCTTGTCAAGAAATTTGATCTATTCTTTCAAAATCAATCAAATTTGCCTAAACGAAGCAAACTTTGTTCTTTAAAAGTAATTTGACTTAATCCAAGTTTAATATTTTCGATTACTTACTAGCCCTCCTAACATATAAATCTCTCTTTCGAGACGAAGTTATGCTATTTTTAATAAAGTAGTCCAACAACCAAATGTCGTCTTTCCAATGTTCACTCGATTGTTTCAAATGTGCAAGTAAATTTTGGCCAAAAATCAACTCACAACATATCAAACATTTGATAGAACGAAATTAAACCAATCACGAAAATAAGCACAATTGAATAAATTAAAACATAATCCAATAACAATTCCAAAAACCAGTAAATTCTTAGACTAAGAAAACTATTCAGACATGATTAAAGATAAACTAACCAAAAAATCGGCAAAATCTTAAGCGGAAGGGACTCGACTGATATGGCCTTTACCAAGGGCTTGGAACCGCCTCAGAATCAAACTCTTTCACACTCAAAACTCACTCAAAACTAAACTAGGAATAAAATTAGAGAGAAAACTAATCTAAACTAAACTACTTGCTTTGCTTTACTTTGCTTTGGAAATGAGTTGAGTGTGTTTTGGAATGTTACAGAACGTCTCCATTTATAGAGGACTTCGATTGATCTCAGCCACATAGCCGAGGGAAAACGAAGAGGCAACAGTTACAGGCACACCACAGTCTGTGGGCTCCACCACGGGCTGACCGTGGTCAGTGCTGGATCTGAAATTTTACTCTTTCGTTTCTCTACGGTCGTGGCAACTCATAGATGACCACAGACGAGGTCAGAACATAGCCATTGAAGGGCAAATGCTGGGTAAAAAAACTAAAACTCCAGCCAAAAACACATAAAACAACTATACTCATGCTTAAATCTAGAATTAGAGAGTAAATAACATCATTAAGCACAAAATCCTCCAAAAATGAGGCAAAATAGTCCTAAAAGATGTACATATAAAGCACTTATCACTGAGCCATAAATTTTAATGAGTACATTTTGGTGAACTAAGAGTGTAGGACAATGCACTCCACTTATTAGTTCGGATTATGTAGTGAGTTAACGGTAGGTACTTATGCAATTAGTAAAGTGGGGCCAGAGTATGAAGTTATGTACCTCTGAAGGTACCACCAACCAAGAGAGTTACAAATCGTAGATTTATCGATAAGCTAAAACCAAGCTTGCTGCACCTAAGCCTTATGTCTATTTGCTCATATATACCTAGAGAACATTAACTTATTAGGCGGTGTAGGTCACCTAGTTCAATCGTATCAACTCCTAGCATGAGATGTGGGGCATTATTTTGGCGAATACTCCAAAAGGCTTTCCATAGTAGACTAAACTTCATTGCTATATTCAGCCCAGTAACTAAAGGATAGACGAGATGAACAATCTGAATGTTGGTGAGCATATCTCAAGCTTATGCTTTGGAATAAAGAAGGCATGGAAGAGAAACTTATACTGACTGAGTCCTCATACAACAACAACCACCACTCTAGCATAAGAATGTCCCTATTCGGAGCTTTGTATGGTACAAGGGCAGAACTCCCTTACACTGGTAAGAGATGGACGAGGCACTCACTATTAGATATGAACTCATCCAGGCCACCACACAGAAGATACGAGTGATTCAAGAAAGGATGAAGGCAGCCTAGAGCCATCAGAAGAGCTATGCAGACAAGTAGTGAAAACCCTTGGAGTTCGAGGTTGGAGACCAAGTTTTTTTACGTATCTCACCCACAAAGGGTGTTATGCAGTTCAGGCAATTAGGTAAGCTCACCTCGAGGTATATCGGCCCTTGCACAATCATGGAGCGTATTAAGGAAATAGCATATCGGCTACAATTGCCAAATGAAATTTTCAGAGTTCATAGTGTGTTTCACATGTCTCAACTACGTAAGTACACTCTTTACCCAACCTACATGATCGAGTCGGAAACCCTACAGCTTTGAGAAGACTTGACTTATGAGGAGCGACTGATCGAAATCTTGGACCGCCAGGAGAAGCAGCTATGCAACAAAGCAGTTCCACTTGTGAAAGTCCTCTGGGCAAACCACACCACAGCCGAGGCAACATGGGGGCTGGAAGAAGGAATGCGATCTAAGTGCCCTTTGCTATTCACGGGAGCAAGTATGAGTAAGTTTTGGGTACGAAACTTCTTTGAAAATGCATGAGATGTAAAACCCCAAACATTTTGATGCTTTACAATTGAGTTGTTTGTGGAGTTTCAAGGATGAACTTCTTTTAAGGGGGTAGAATCTAAAACCTAAAAAAATTGTATTTATAATTCTTGAATAATGATCAAGTGAGCTGGTTTTATTAATTTTGAAAACTTTTCGTAGGTCGCTTGCGCTCGTAGGTAGTAATTTAGTTTGGGCCTCGTAGAATTTTGGATAAAGCCCGAAAATCTTTACTTCTAACCCAATCCAATTTTTTTACGGTTGACTGGACCCAAGGTGCTAATGAAGAAAGTACTAATTTTAAATTGATAAAAAATTCAGATTTTATCTCCCTCCTTAATGTTTTCCTTTGAAACTTTAGAAATACAATCAAGAGGTTTTCTACTGTAATCTCCCAAAAGCCTTTCCCCCTTCCTCCTAGCAGTCGCCCCCGTTAAAAAAAGAGAAAAAAGAGAGAGAATGCGTATTTTGAGAAACCCTATCCCTATGCTCGATCTCTCTCTGTCTCTCTCTCTTTCTCTCTCTCTCTCTTCCTCTCCCTCTCATACACGCCCACTCTGTCTCTCCCCCTTTCACATGCCATACTCTCTCCTCCCAGCTGACCACTGCTTGACCACCACCGTGTTGCTGCCCTCCAGCCACTAGCCATCAGTCGTCAGCCACCTTCCTTTCTCTTTTTGGCTCCTTACTAAGGTGCTTTTAGGGTTGTGCATATCATGTTCAAAATTGTCAAAAAAAAAAGTATATGATTTTTACAGCAAGTTCAATTCATCTCTTAGCTTCTAATTAATCGTCTGCATATTTATAATCAAATTTTCATACCCTCGAGTTGCATAAAAGCCTATAAATAGCCAACTTACTCTCACTTCCATCTTCAAGATAAAAATTAGAACTTTCTCTCCAAAACCTCCCCTCAAAGGGTTTAGCTAGGTTTAAGGGATTTTAGAGGAACTATTGATGGTTAAGGATGATTCAAGATTTATTTTTGGTAGTTTTCTTAGGTGGTTATATGATGTTATGCATGAAAACTTGGGTTTTCGAGACACCAGAAAGTAGACTTGCATTGACCCAAATTCGAGGATTAAACTGTACTTATCTACTAAACCAAAAATCATGAATTTAGAAAGGTATATTTACGAGTTTAGTTTATTATAAGTTTTGAATCATCAATTTTGGATCTAAAATGAGAGAGAAATGAATATTCTTCTGGGACTGTGCAATTTTGACAAGAGACTGACTAGGCTGAACAATATGTGTTTTTGAGATAGGTCTTGTGATTATTTGTGACTGCTTATAAAAGAAATGTTGTAAGTGACAGACAGGTCTTTCCAAATTAGGATTTTACACCTTAAGGCAATAACATTATATGAAGTTATAGCTCCTACAAATTAGATCAGAAACTAACCCAAAATCTGCTCACCATCTCTTATGGAATTGAATCTCAATAGTAGCTTTTAATTAATAAATGTGCTTTTAAAAATTTGCTTACCTGCTGAAGAATCAATCTTTGGGGCAGTAATGTTAATGAAGTGGACTTAAGGAGCTTATTTGACTTTTGGGTTGAAAAATGTTGATTTTTGGGGTGTAAGATCCCCCTTAAGTTACTTTATATTGCAATGTTTTATTTTACCGTTTAGGCCCAATACTTTAGTTCGAGCTCAAGCTAGGTTTTTGCACATGTTTGAGATAATGTCTATGCCCTAAATCCCCTTGGTTGCTTTTTTGAAATGATTTTGGATGTTTACGAATTTTTATGCGACGTTGTATGCCAAGGGGACTTAATATGTTAACCGTGAACTGTAACTAGCGATCATGTGATTTTATGAATGGGGAATATCATGTTGTGACTAAATGTTTTATTTGTTCAGTTTTGTTTTCAATGGTTTTATAAAGTAGTAGAAGATTGTTTGACATAGATTGGGCTTTTGGGAAGTCAAACAGATTATTCCTAATATACTCACCCTAAAGTGAAAGACTAAGGCACGTTTGCAGCAGGTTGCCTCCTGAGATCAGGTTAGGTTTACCTTGATATTGAGACAAGTTAGTCTTCCTGAGTTATAGCATGCGGTTTTCAGGTACGTCTGTGTACGTGCCATTGTAGATGGATGTATGCCAATATGGGTTCTCAAAACCCATATGGTTATACGGCGAAAGGCCATGAGACCCTCTGGGGGGGTCGCTCACCAAAGATAATTTACTTGCAGAGATTTTTGAACAACAGTTATTATTTAAATAGAAGATCTTGAACGGGTTGGGAATCATTCTTGAACGGTTTGAATGTTTAACCTCACCCCCAAACATTTGAAATGAATTCAAGCAAATTCTAGGGTTAAAGAAAATCGCACTTTTACAATCAAAATTTAATAATGTTCGCAAATGCAAATGTATATACATATATATACATATATAAATATATATATATATATATATACATATACGTGTATACATATATATACATATATATATATATACATATATATATATATACATATATATATATATACATATATATATATATATATATATATATATATATATATATAATATATATATATATATAATACATACATATATATATGTATACACACACACACACATACATATATACATACATCTATTGTAATGCCCCGACCCCTCCTGAGTTGTGAACCGTTACCATGAATGACTTCGAGGATCGTTGACTGGCCCCACAAATCACCTCAAACCTTTTCGGTGTACTTTGTCCTAGCTCACACGCTACCTAGGAAACATACATACATACATATATATATATACACACACACACACACACACACACACACACACACACACACACACATATATATATATATCTGTATACATACATACATATATATACATATATATATATATATATATATATATATATATATATATATATATATATATATATATAATATATATATATATATATATATATATATATATATATATATAGAGGCACTGTAAGACCTGCGTTTTTGTTTTCCGTTAAGCTAACTGTATTACCTTGTTACGTTATAAATTCGTATTTTTCGCAACTATATGAGTTAAATTATTATCGATGTGCTTTTGGGAGCTATAATTTTATTAAAAAGGGATTATTATTGTTATTATTGATTTTAAAGTTAATTTGTACCCTTAAATTATATCGATAGTTTAATTTAGTCGTTATTCGATTTATTTAGTTGTTTTCCGAATGCGATTAGGTTGTTAACATTAGAATTAGTTTTGAAGTTTATTAAAATTGGACCTTGCTATATTTGGGAATGAATAATTGATGAGCGATTGTAGTAATGATTGGGTTTAGAATAGGAGGTTGCATGATTGGATTAGAAATTTTAGTTGATTGAGTTATTAACCAAAACAACAACAAAAAAAAGAACATAAGGGGGGTCGAAGCCCCTTACTATATGAGAAAACGCACGCGAGCAGGGGGAGGGTTTTCAAACCCTAGCCCCGCGAAACCCACCGGAGGGAGAGAGGAATGGGGGCGCCAGTGGCGACGGTGGCGGCACCACCTTGGCGCACCCGATCGGCCATCCCTGGCCGCAACTGTCGCGACAAGCAGAGCAGAGAGAAGAAGGGAGATCGAGACTGAGGGAGGGAGAGAGAAACGGGGGAGTCGCCGGCGCCGCAGTGCCCGCCGCCAGCCACGGCCACGGACCGGTAAAGAGAAAGAGAGAGGGATCGAGCGAGATTGAGAGTGGGGGGCTCGGTTCAATGGTTGAGGTTTCGAAACCCTCAGCCGTACACCACCCCGACCGTTGCCGTCGACAGGGGAGCCCACATCGGTGACCACCAGCAGCAACAGCAGCAGCCCAGTGGGGGAGAGGCAGAACCGGATTTCTAACCACCCAAAAATTACCCAAATCGGGTCCTTAGCTTGGATTCAAGGTGGGTGTTTCTCCCCTCCTAAATATTAGTTGTTTCAAAATTATTTTAAGTTGCGAAGCATGTTAAGTTTAGCTAGTTTAGGCCCGATAGTGACTTCGAATCGATATATGTTAGTTTAGTTGATTAATACTCAAAAGTGGCTTAGAATCGATTCAAGTGAATTTAGTTATTCATGCCTGAAGATTTAATTCGAAGTGAATTATGCCTGTTTAGCTTTGATTCGAACCTAATCAGTTAATTCATGCCTGAAGATTTAATTCGAAGTGAATTATGCATGTTTAGCTTTGATTCGAACCTATTCAGTTAATTCATGCCTGAAAACTAACTTCGAAGTGGATTATAAATGTTTAGAAATGACGAATGTACATTTAGTTAATTCATAATCGTTTTCTAACTTCGAAATGAATGATAAATGCTTAGAATTAACGTATATATGTTTAGTCGTTTCATAATCATATATTAACTTCGAAGTGAATCGTAAGTGTTTAGAATTAACGTATATACGTTTTGTCGCTTCATAATCGTATATTAACTTCGAAGTGAATTGTAAGTATTTAGAATCAGCGTATATATGTTTAGTCATTCCATGATCGTTTATTAATTTCGAAGGGAATTATAAGTTTTTAGAATCAACGTATATATGCTTAGTTATTTCATAATCATTTGTTAACTTCAAAATGATTTACGAATGTTTATGTTTGATATATGTACGATTAGTTAACTCTTGTTCGTTAAATAACTTGGGGGTAAACTATAAATGCTTATAGTCAATTCATGCTTGAGATGCCAAGTACAGTACTATAGTTATATATGTGGATGTGATTGTATATATATGTATGTATGCTTGCTGTAACGCACCGCTAGATGGTGCTGCTTGCCCAGGTAAGTACCTAAACTCTATCTCTTTATAAGCTAGCATGATAATATGTTATGATTACTAAATTGAAAACCGAGATGGTAGTTGGATGGTTTGAGGTAGAACTATGAGTGGTTCGAGGTTTTTTGTGGTACGGTGCTTGTGAGGAGGGAGCCTGGGTTGTGAATTAACCGCAATCGTGTGGATTGTGAGACTATGTGTGGCTCATGTTGCTAAGTTGAATTATAAAGGGTTTGAATGTGTTCATGTGCACCCCTACCCTTTTTATGTCATTAAGTTTGATTACTTGCATAAAGGTGAGTTTTTTGAAATGATAGTAACCATAAATATTAGTGCATGATGGTATATTTTAACTAAATGTATTTTGGGAGTGAACTTGCTTGAACGGGGGAATCCCTAAAGAGTTTTACAAAGGCATGAGTTGCATGATAAAGGATTTTGCTGTAAGAGGCAGCAAACTTATTAGTCGTTATAATCAGTTTAAATGGCTAAAATAAGTGCATAGGGACAATAGATGGGAGTGAACCTGCTTGAACGGGGGAATCCCTAGCCTAGGGAGTAATCCCTAGAGACCCTGATGAGGGTTACAGTCCAGAATTAGTTGCCATCTCGGGAGTAAGAGCTTAGAGTAAGTTAATTTCACTAGGATTGAGTGTAGATCTCTCCCAACCAGCACTTTATGATAATCTTATGCCCAGAGTAGTTTCTTATTAAATAAGAAAAGCAATCAGCGTTTCGCTTTTTCAGTATTTCAGAAAGAAAGTTTTTAAGGGTCATTATGAGACCAAGATGAAAGAAATTCATTTAAAGAATATGAGCCTCAAGAGGCTAAGAGAAGAGTTTTTATGAGCCTCAAGAGGCTAAATGAAGTGTTTTTAGTAGAAAGAAAGAAAGCTTCCTGTGTATGACACGTGCATGTTCTATGCTTTTCTTATTAATGAAATGTGAATGAGATTTCAAGTAAGGCTAGGTAAAGTGATTTCACAAAAACAAAGAAAGATGCTTGTGCATATCTTATGATTTATAATCTAAGTGCAGTATGAATGAAACTCTAAGTAAAGCACAACCATATCTGTGTAATGCATCAAGTCTATAAGTTTGAATGTGCTTCCTTTGTGAAAGAAAGTTCAATTCATAGTCTCTGTTGCCTGTCTACATGCCTGAGTGTTTGCTAGTAAAAAAGTTTGGTCATTTAGAGACCTAGAAATCTGTTTGAGTGCTTAAAGTGAAGTTTATGGTTAGTGATATTTCCATAGAAATTTTAGGAATGCCTAATATGATAGTAAAGTATGGATACGTGATATGTGACTAGTAAAGATATTATTGCCTACAACGGTTTTAGTTTTAAGGGGGTTGGGGGACACTCACTGAGCATGTGGTTGCTCATCCCACTACTCTTTCCCCTTTTCCCTAGGTTTTCTTTGTGACAGGTGAAAGTCAAGCCACTTATGTGGAGTTGAAGTTTACCCTTGATTGAAAAAGAGTTATGTGTGCCATATAGAAGTAGATTCACGAGTTTAACGATGTAATATAACGTATTCCTAGTCTGTAATTGTTGTGAACTACGTTTTCTAGCTCATACAATGCATATCGTTTATAAGTCGCTCTGTATGGCCGTGTGAGCCAACCATATGATTGGTTAGATGTCTTTACTCGAAATTAGCTCTGTTTTGGGATGTAAACCCCAGTATTCCGGTTGTGTAGACCATTGAGTTGTATCGGTTACTTTTCCGGTATTCGTAAACTATTCTGTTTGGTGTACTCCGAGCGGGTGGCTCGCTGAGTTATAAACTCTAGCGTGTGGTCGTTGAATTTAAATTATAAATATTTTGCACTTCCGTTGATTACAGGGACTTATTGTAAGGCTTTTAGCTTGGAAACGGTCAGTTTTTAGGAAAATTCTGCCCGTTTCACCCCAGAAATTTACGTAAAAAGTTAAGAAAACGAAACGCTTCCGGCCCTAGGGGCTGGGGGTGTTACAGACACACATATACAAACATGCACATACAGATATACACGTGTGTGTGTGGGTGTGTGTGTGCATGCATACATGTTTATAAATATGTATCGATATATCTATCCATCTATACATATATATATATATATATAT